>JACXGI010005333.1:37473-47914 GCA_016801175.1 Esox masquinongy | reverse complement strand
CAGTGTGCGGCGTATGGTCTGAGCACTGACAGGCTGACCCCCCACCCCTTCAACCTCTGCAGCAATGCTGGCAGCACTCATACGTCTATTTCCCAAAGACAACCTCTGGATATGACGCTGAGCACATGCACTCAACTTCTTTGGTCGACCATGGCGAGGCCTGTTCTGAGTGGAACCTGCCCTGTTAAACCGCTGTATGGTCTTGGCCACCGTGCTGCAGCTCAGTTTCAGGGTCTTGGCAATCTTCTTATAGCCTAGGCCATCTTTATGTAGAGCAACAATTCTTTTTTCAGATCCTCAGAGAGTTCTTTGCCATGAGGTGCCATGTTGAACTTCCAGTGACCAGTATGAGGGAGTGTGAGAGCGATGACACCAAATTTAACACACCTGCTCCCCATTCACACCTGAGACCTTGTAACACTAACGAGTCACATGACACCAGGGAGGGAAAATGGCTAATTGGGCCAAATTTGGAAATTTTCACTTAGGGGTGTACTCACTTTTGTTGCCAGCGGTTTAGACATTAATGGCTTTATGTTGAGTTATTTTGAGGGGACAGCAAATTTACACTGTTATAAAAGCTGTACACTCACTACTTTACATTGTAGCAAAGTGTCATTTCTTCAGTTTTGTCACATGAAAAGATATACTCAAATATTTACAAAAATGTGAGGGGTGTACTTACTTGTGTGTGTGTGTGTGTGTGTGTGTGTGTGTGTGTGTGTGTGTATTTATATATATATATATATATATATATATATATATATATATATATATTTATATTACTATAGTAGTAAATCAAGCTGCTTGTTTACCAATAATAGTTAAACTCTGTCAATAAAAGGTGTAGCATAGAAGCCATTATCATGTCAAGAAAACAAATCTCAAAGGAGAGAGGAGGAAGATATTGGTGTTTTGGGTGCTTCTGAAAAAATATGAGTCAGGGTTGCTAGGTCCGGTGACAGTTTGTAGCACAATGACAACGCTAAACACGCCCGTAAGGCGTATGACTAGACCAAAGATATTTGTTTGCTTGACAAATTTATAATTGCTCATCACTCATGTAAAGACAGGAGGACGTGCTGGCAGTCGATCGTTATGTAACTGGGCTGCCGTTGCTCTCCTATGACAAATGAATAGCTTACTGCCCTTCACATTCATACACCGCCTGTGACATCGATGTGACATTTAAATATTCGTATTAAATACAGACAAAGGGAGTTAAAGCACACGCGCAGGAATACTTTCAGTGGCTTGGTGATCTCTATCCTACTGGTCTAGCTACTGTTTTTGGTCTTTGGCGCCCGCCATAATTTTTCTCACTCCCTATAAGCCGTCTGCTGCTCATGCATCGCCAGGACCTTAAATGAGTTTTTCTTTCATTTGACAGGGCGTCAGCTTGCGTACGGCAATGATACAGACGCTTCCGGAGTTGCGATTGTGGGCGTGTCAAAAGGATAGTTCGCCTCGCGAGCCTCGTAGGGCTGTGGGGCAGCGGAGCAAAGCCGTTACACCTGAAGGCCTCTCATCGCGTGCAGGCCTCGTTTGTCTTCTGAGACTTTGCTGACTGACCCCAGACAGATTTTAATACACTTGGTATTTGGAGTGTGAGCTAACATCGTTGTGTGTTATAATATTGTGTCAATCGGTGACACATTTGATGAGGTGGCAGGGAGGCAAGCCTTGCCTGATAAATTAAATCGAGACAAGTTCCTTTGGCAGCCACAAATGCCCCAAACTGTAGTCTTTGGTGATCATTGGTAAGGCTGAAAAACAAATTTCCTTCTCAATGACGACATGGCCATACAATTTGTATGACAAACCAAATACATGAGTAAAAAAGAAATAAACTACTACACACTGTATTTAGAGGTATAAGGAACAAACTTCCCAGTACATTAAATAGAGACATGAACAGATAGGTCTGACAGACAAGTACATTGATCAGATAGCAGCTTGTTTATTTTCTTTATTTTTAGGAATTGATGAAAATGTCAAGGTTAAGGCTCTTTGACATATCCTTTCAGACATCGGCTGTAGCAAAATGAAATGAATGACAGCCAAGGGAAGTGAAGGCCTAAGGAAGTGACCAGTGTCACCTTAGTAGAAGATTGGCAGGAAATTACGTTGCCAAAGGCTTACTTGGCAACGTAATTCTTGGCAACGTTGAGCAACAAGAAACAAGTTCTGGACTTGATTATATGACTAGACCAAATGCATGCAGAGACATGGTCGTTCAGGTGGTAACACTCCTGGTCTGGAGGTAACACTCCTCTTCAAGTGGTAACACACCTTGTCAGGTGGTAAAACTCCTGGTTGAGTGGTAACACTCCTGATTCGGTGGTAAAACTCTTGGATCAGTGGATACACTCCAGGGACCTTGCACATATGTTGCCGGACACCAGGGTTGAAGCCCAACCTCTACCCTTCACCGTTATGTCACCTGTCACCCTGTGATTCCTACTGAATAAATAAAAGCCTTGGGAAAATGACTACATCATCTGCATTAAGGTGGAAGGGTGAGTCACTGTCAGGAAGCGCAATATCATAAACACAGAGAACAGGGACTGTCCTGGAGTCAAAGCCTTAAGGAACACTGAGAATAGGGCCTGTCCTGGAGTCAAAGCCTTAAGGAACACTGAGAATAGGGACTGCCCTGGAGTCAAAGCCTTAAGGAACACTGAGAATAGGGACTGTCCTGGAGTCATAGCCTTAAGGAACACTGAGAATAGGGACTGTCCTGGAGTCAAAGCCTTAAGGAACACTGAGAATAGAGACTGCCCTGGAGTCAAAGCCTTAAGGAACACCCATAGAAAATGCCAGAGGTGTGGACAGCAGGCCCTCAGATTTGCAGACTGCTTTTCTGATCGCTTGAGCGACTGCTGCTGTGTACGTGGTTGACATATTAGTGATCATCCCTTGAGGAAGGCACTCTGTGTATATGTTTAAGATCAATGACATCACAAATTCTGCAAAATTTAGAAGAAGGCCAAAACCTGCTACCCGTGACCAATTTACTTTCATCCACAAGATCATTTTCAAAGTTGCCCAATTTGAAGGGGAAATAGCAGGCATGGCAAATTTGATGTGAATCCCTGTAGAATTCTGTGTTTCTGTGAATTGACTTAGATTCCAAAATGGACTCTTGATTCTGCAGCTCTCAAACCTTCTCCAAATAAAGGTTTATGAAAAACTCACCTCACCCCAACTTTTATGTAAATATAAAGGGATGGGGCGGAGGCTTGAATTAGGCAGACTTTCACTTTGGGTACTGACATTTTATGGTGAGCAACATCAAAAATGCTCCAAGACTCCTACAACATACAGATCAATTAAGGACGCCTGAAGCCTCAATCATTTGTGTGCTTAGGAGTTTTATGTCAGTGAAACAATGTGCACTATTGTTGCGGCATTACACTATTTCCCTCAACCCTCCCTGGATTAGAAAGTGAGGAAAATGTCAGAGACTTACAGTTCTGGTTAGTTATGTTTTCTCCTGAGTGTCCTGCTGTCCTGATTTATGGGTAACAAGAATCACATTTAATGCCAAGGACCCATCTGAATGGTCCTCAATAAAGTAATAATACCAGCTCTGGGACCCTGAGAGTTGAAAGGCATTTGACACATGAGCAGTGTTAGGTGCATACCTCCTGCAGGATGGAAGGGAAGTCTCTGAGTCATAAAACTTCTCTGTTAAGGCCTGTTCCTCTGTGATTTATATGACCGCTAAGGAAAAGTTACTTACAAAGCTAGACGTTTGTTAAAATGTTATGACTGACTTGGGCAAATAGATTTGCGTAGCAACACTTTGTTTTTCTAGACAAAGTGTCCTAAATATCCCTGTCATAATTATCAATAATAAGCAATGTTGTAGTAACGTCACTCTTCAGAAAAAAATAACTATGATTTGGTGATTCACTTTAGCGCAGACCATTTTTTATTTTTTTAAATAACAGGTTTAATGAATAAAGATATTTCTGTTATATTGAGTATAATTTCAAAATACAGGAGCAAGATCTATTATCAACAGTGAGTCACTGTGTAGATAACTAGAATTGAGTGAAGCCCATTGGTGTGAATGTCAGATCAATTTAAGACAACGGACATGGATGTGGAAGAAAGAGTGACACCTTGTGGTCTGTTGTTGCATGACCAACACAAGTTAATGTCCAAGAGTGGCTTTTTTGCATGGACCCAAGTAAAAATATTTGTAAAGAATTTTTCTGTTTTTAAATGTGTGGTATATATGCCCAAGTCATAGCATTAATGCAATTTATAATTTAGTCAGAATGTAAATTGAAATTTGCTTGAATGGTTAATATGTTGTAGTGCTTTTATAAAGCTATTTCATTGAACAACTGCAGAAACCACGGTTCTGTCAATGCCGCTGACGGGAAATGCCGGAAATAAATTGAATGTTGTGATGTGCAAAGGCAAAGGGAGACAAGATAAACACTAGCAGAATCTTGCAACACATTCTCTCTCTCTCTCTCACACACACACACACACACACACACACACACACACACACACACACAGAAAGGATCACAGCCCTCTGTTTTAGTTAGGGGGGTCCACAAACAAGACTGGAGCTGTTTGTCTTCCCTGGGATTGGTAAACATCCTTAACACAAACACTGCATTGGCCACACCAACAGCGGAACGAACCCACTCCACCGTGGCCCTCAGTGTCTTCAGGACGAGGCTTGTAACGAAGACCCCTTGTATCTCAATCCTTTTGGTTGGAGCTTGAAAACTGCAACCTGACAGGCTGCGTCCGTAATGGGAAGTCGCACAAATCACAGGTCAATCAGGTTCCGTCAGTTGTGGCTGAATACAGATTGAGTTATGTGAGATGCTTGGGCTCAGTGGCCTGGGCTGGTGAATTATAGTGCTTCACTGATGAACCCTTTTCCTATTTGAGAATATTTCTGCCAGAAAGGAAAAGAAGTAGAAGGCAATTCTGTCTCTGGACAGATACACACAGAGGACGTCCCAGTTACTTAACAAGTGACCGTTTAAATATATGACCTGGGGTCTGTCCACAATAATGTACACACACACACAGACCTAGACGCAGGTGCAGTGAATATCACTCTATTCCTTAACTGTTGCTAGGGGACAACTGAGGGCACATTAACTTCAGAGGCCTTCCCCCACTCCTCACCCCTATCCTGCCCTCCCCCGCCAAACCAGAACACCCACCCCTCCTCCACCCTATCTTCCCCTGGGCTAGACAGCAAGGCATCTGTTTCAGGCCACAGCTTGCATCCCCCGGCCCTGTCTGGCCTCCACATGCAGGCCCTAAATCAGTGACCACAGAAGGACTGAAGTGATCAACGCCCCCACCACGTGGCCATATTGTGACATTCAAGTGTCGCTTCAGCAAACCTGTAGTGTGTTCAGTCGGGCTCCCGACTGGTGGACTGTGAGATGTTTCTTTCTCGCTGTAAGAGAGTTGATATCGCTTCTTCAATGCAATAGATGAGCAGATCAGGTATTGATTATCACCATCACTGAAAGCTCCCCCTGCTGAGTGAATTGCTTTTCCATGAAACCCATTAACGGCATCTCCTCCAGCTTAATAAAGATATACCATGAACTGTAAACTACATTGTAAATTCTAAACTATACTATTTACTATACTGTAAGTTTTATGGCAATGCTGTAAAATGTACTATCAACTATACTGTGAACTTGACTGTAAACTCAAAAATATACTACCAACTATATTGTAAACGTAACTGTAAACTCTAAACTCTGCTATAAAGTTTACTGTAAACATTATTGTAGACTGTAAGGTTGACTGGAAACGGTGCTGTCTAAATATACAGGATGTCAAGTGCACACCATGTTAAATCACTTTTAAGTGCACAGTTCCCCTTAACAATTTATTGTGGAAGAGAGTGTGAGTTACGAGAGAGAGTGGTGTTAAACCTCTCTGCCCTTTAGTTCGCCCAGTGACTGTTTCCTCAGAGTGCTCGTCTGTACCTGTCATGTCGCTCCGCTCGTCCGCCCAGTGGGACACCCTGTAACCCCTTATCAGCCTCTCAGACATCAAACACCCGTGCTGATTGTTATCAAGATCCCTCTGGTCCCTGCTTAAAGCCTCCCTCACAGCGCTGTGTTGACCTGACCTGCACGCGCCTCTCCTCTCCTCGTAGCCTTTCCTCTTCTTGTCAGTGTGAAGCACGTGCCTTGATAAGGCCGTCAGCCCTGGTCTAAGGACACAATGAAGGTTGTTGCTTTTCACTCTGGCCGTTCCTCAGCTGGGCCTGTGGTTACGGGTTAACTGAGAGCTTATCTTTGACCAATACTGTGGCTGTCTGGACATTATATACATGGTGTGTGTTGTGAGGTGCCTCTCACCCTGATCCCACAGACTCAACAGGGCCATGGTTGAGACCTACTGACCCAAGAGGACCTAAAACATGTGGATCAAGCTCAGTATGGCTGACACCCGAGGGGGCAATGTGTCTTAGTGGTAAGTTTCTGGGTTTAATGGTCACATGAGTAGAGCACACAAGGACAAACACATGTTCTAACTGACTCCTATCCTTAAAATAAAATAATAAAAAACATTTAATTACACAAATACTGCAATAATGTAATAATAATAGCAATTATAACATTATCTGCAACAGGTAGTAATTTATATTTATCATTATTCATTATGTAAATCTGTCATTCAGTCCCTGAGCAAGGCACTTAACCCCAATTGCTCCCAGGTCATTGCTGGAAATGAATATTCTGAGACATACTTACCCGGTAATAAAACAAGGATAAAAAAAATGTTGAAGTTAGAAAAACAAATTCATGATTGCACGTGGTGGATGAGTGTGTGGGCTTGACAGTGTGAGCCCGTTTGAGCGGAGTGAGTGTGAGAGGTCAGGTGTTCAGCCGTCTGGTGGCTTACGAGTAGAAGCTCTGAGCCTCTTAGATAGAGGCTGTATGTCCTGGTACATTCCCAGTCTGGCTGGCGGTGGGCGAGTGAGCAGCGCATGGATGAGGTGGAACAGGTCCTTAGTAACGCCGTAGGCTGTCATCCGCTCTTCATCGGCCGGTCTTCATCATCTGGAGGTGGTCTCTAAGGTTGGGGGTGGAGCAGTTTCCTTCGAAGCCCTCATCATCCAACCAGTAACAGAACAGGTTGTTGGACTGAACCCCAGAACCGACAAGGTGAAACATCTGTCCTTAAGCAAGGCCAAAGTTGACCAAAGTTGATCCGCTGTAACACTTTGGTGATCCGCTGGCACCTAGTACATGTAAACCTGGACTAACATAAGCACTCACATTTTTCAAAAAATATTTCTCTTTAAAAATATTATCTGTATTTCTTGGCTATTACCAGGGTGTGAACAAGGTATTTCTTACACATCGGGGTTTAAATCAGCATTCCTTCACCACCCTATGGTCACAAAAGTCCATCTGGCAAGTGTTGCGTGTATTTATGGGGGTGTCCAGACAACACAGTCAGACAGAGAGGTGTCCAAAGTCATGACCTAGCCCTGACCTGGTCGGAGGAAGTGGTCACACCGCTCAAGACAAAGCCGGTTGGGACGAGAGTCTGAGAGGCTGGGCGGTCGACCTCCAACAATGGGGGGCTGCGCACTCAGACTGTGGGCCACACAAAGGCCAGGATGGCCCCTCCTCCGTGCTCACACACTGCAGCAGAGCTGGCATTTCACACCGCTCTGCGAACAGCCATTCAGTCAAACTCCTGTGTAACCGGACCTCCGGCCTGAACAGAAATCAAGAGTGGTCTGCCGGGATGCGTCCTGGGAGGTGACCTCATCGACAACTGTCCTCCACCTCCAAACCCCACCTCCTACACCCTCTCCGCTGTCTCCGCCAAATGAATGGAGGTCTTTAAAAAGAAGCCAGTTGTCACGGTGACTGAGTACGTGACGGCTGAAGAGTAAGAAACCTTATTGAATATAAAAGCGCTGGCTTTGTGGTTTTTAAAGATGTGGCTACATAGCTCATCTGCATAATGGAATCTGGGGGATCATGTATTCAGGTTTAAAATAATTGGTGAAGAAAAGCACATAGCAAAAAATATGAAACAGTTCAAATCCCAATCTAAATTCTCAGAAATTAGGTTATTTTATTTTATACTATACATTTGCATAGTGAAATGCTTTTTGTACTATTATATAAAGGAAATGACGCATCCTCCCAAAAAATTTATCAAAATGGTATTTACTATTTACATTTTCTTACAAAATCAAAATAATAATAATGATGTAAGACTGAAAATCCCCTTTTCGCCCATCATTACGGGAAAATGCTAAATAATTGACTGACCATTATAAATCAGACAATAAATGAAACAAATAGCAAAAATTTAAAATCTGTCACTGTTTCAGAACACACAGGAAGGTTAAACTCATTGGGACTGTGGTAATCTTCTGGTGAAATGTTGATCTCGTCCCAGAACACAGTGAGGAAGATGGGTAGCCAGGAAAAGCCTAGAATTGGGATTAGGAATGGAAATGTTGCCATGGTCGGACGTAGAAGTTTGAGCTCTCAAAAGACACATGACAGTGGCAAGTTTGGTGTTGAAGGAAGGACGCATTCAGAAAATAAACTAATTCAAATATTGTTTGAATTGGGATCAGCCCATAAGCTCAGGCAAAAGATATCAAGTATGGGAAAAATTCTCCAAGATCCCCTCAAAATGTTTTCTCCAATCTCATCTTTCTTTTTTTAAATACACAGTGCTGTTATTCCCGCAAGGGAGTGTGCAGGTTACTAAAAACCTTGGAGCTACTATTTTCTGTAGAAAATAAAAACATAACACGATACAGCACAGAATTACAAAAATGTACTTGAATTAGTTTATTGCTCTTCTTCAAGGGTGTCAATCATTTGGGACCTGATTGAATGCAGTCAATAAGACAGCCTTACGTAGCTCGAGGTAAGTGCATGGGGGCCGATTGCACCCTGGGGAATGAGAGGCTCTCCCAGACCCCTCGTCTGGGTCAACAGCCCTCTAGCCAGGGCTAAGGAAAGACCACAAGCCCCCCAAAGTTACCCCCTGACTGCTCCTCCCCCTCTACCTGTCAACAGTGTGGATAAAGGTGTGGGGCCGAATATCAAACAGGCCGGAGCCTTTGATGTGGACGGAAGAACAAACAGTGATTCGACCTGAGTCGTAACAGCTTATTTGTCCCCTTTAGTCATTCATGGGCTCCTCGTTGAATGTCTATGCCTTCAAAGGGCTACTTCCACGGGCCTGTAGTACAGTAGCCACTGTGGCCCAGAGAGCACTCTGACCTGCTAGGTGGAGGAGGTCTGGGGGAAGGCCATCTGGCTTCCTGTTCCTTGGTTTGGATATTGATTTACTGGTTGTACATGTGAAGATTGGAGGACGCCAGCTGCCAGGAGGAGCCCGGAGCTTTTAGTCCCCCCAGATCCAGGCTCCACCCCCTGGCTGACAGACAATGAGAAGCCCGTTCATTTGCATGCTTGAAGACACAGTCCAGGCTCAGAGTATAATGTAGTTACACACAGAAGCTAGAATTTTTCAGTGCTGCATTCTGTTTTGCATAATAGGGGAACATTCTCTCTTTTTATTCAGGAGCAAAAAGAATAGGCTTTGTTTCTCCCAAATGAATATCAAAACATGTGGAAACTATTAGACTGTTGCTGTCATTATTAATATCCACAAATTTCAAAAGCTCTAGAACTGAACATGCATTTCGCAGAAACAGAGATGAAGACGACATTCAACTCGCCACTCCTTAACTATTGCACTGTGTGGGTCAGTAGTGAGCTTTCACAGTCAAGTCATTACTGAAACCATCCATTTTAAAGAGGACTTCTGTGCATCACAACTCCCCCCTTCCTGTGAAGGAGGTCAGAGCGTTTGTCCTGAGCCTTTCCGCAGCAGGTCGGGAGGTGTCAACACAGTGCCTCGGTTCTGCTTCGTTCCTCATCGCTCCCTTTGTTTTACCCCAAAATGTCTTTCCCCGTCCCTAATCCCCCGTCCTTTCCCAACACAGGCCTGTGACGTGGTTGTCCCAGATGATGAGCGGAGATTTTTATTACAGTGGTCTTCGGGCCTGGCAGCAGTCCAAGAAGGGGGAAACCTGGTCTGGCCAGACTGGCACTGGTCACAGGCGCCCCCTTCTGGCCGGGACGATCCCCATGGCAACCTCCCACACAACAGTTGCAGCACTAACACTTCAAAGTGGGAGATCAAGGGTAAGCTTTTGCATGACATTTGGGGCATGACAATGCCCCATCCTACCTCCAGCCTTCTCCTGCTGCTTGGTGCCAGGCCCTGGGACGTGGACAAAGAGAGGCTGGGGACTCCTGCACGTCAGAGTGGAGGAAACACTTACTCGGGGGGGAAAAGGCTTTGGCAAGCAGGAGGGCACTAGCTGTATACATACAGGAAACAGACGGTGCTCTAACCCTGTCCAATAGAAACAGAC
>JACXGI010005333.1:20104-37373 GCA_016801175.1 Esox masquinongy | reverse complement strand
TGTCCTATAGAAACAGATGGTGCTCTAACCCTGTCCAATAGAAACAGCTGGTGCTCTAACCCTGTCCAATAGAAAGAACCGGTGCTCCAACACTGTCTAATAGAAAGGTCCATGGACGATG
Organism: Esox masquinongy; assembly: GCA_016801175.1. NCBI lineage: Eukaryota > Metazoa > Chordata > Actinopteri > Esociformes > Esocidae > Esox > Esox masquinongy. Next base: position 37,252 of record JACXGI010005333.1, on the reverse strand, counting down.
ACTTTGCGGGGTGTAAAGTGACCTGGCAGATGACACTGAGGTTCAGGCAGACATTGTGTGGCCACACACACCCTAGGTGTCCTGATAAATCGCTCAGTCAGCCTCTGATTGATAACACGCAGCCAAACACACACAAACACACACACACAAACACACACACACACACACACACACACACACACACACTGTACCCCACTTATCTTTCAAGAAAGCCGGCCCACTATCTTGTATTAGGAACCACATGCATATGACAGTGAGATCAAAGGGGTCTTTTCTGGCACTTTCAAAGGAAGGACCGGGTCTTTTATTGCTCTTGGGACCAGGAAGGTTTCTCATTCTCACTCCAACATTCTTCAATCAGTCCAGAGGAATCCTCTGAGTGCAAGAGCCTCCCACGCCGAGACGTTTCCGTGTGAAATTATTTCAAGCATGACTCCTGTTGATCTCTAACAAGGCAATGTTGTAGAAATTAAGAGATAGACTTCAGGAACGCCCCTGATTAAGTGTTACTGGTTACAAACTGAATGATAACACCCCCAAATATTTATCTAGCTATTTTTATGAAATCAAGTACATCAACCCTAAACAGCCACACCCTTCCCCACCCCCGCCAAGGAGCCAGAGCAGGAGGAACAAGTGGGGGGGGGGGGGTTGTTAGGGGAACCTCTTTTGAACAGGCTGTCGTTTCCTCTAGTGGGTTCTGTTATTCCAGTAGCCTCGTGAATGTGCCAAGTGGCCCAGCCACAGACAGGAGGTGGGCTCTTCACAGGCAGATGAGGTTGTCAGCCCAGCAGACACACAGGCAGAAAACAAACCTGACTTAACAGGAGAGGAACCTCTGGACACTGCTGGTAACTAGGAGGGGGACTTGTGGATGTGGAAGGGTGGGGAGAATTACTGGCGGATTTCAAACTGAGATTGGGAATGTGTTGCATTATCTCAAAATTCACCAACATTACTTCAAAACTGCCCCACCTAACCATAGACAGCCATCCTGTTTTGATAAAATTCCTGTTGAACACACATGGGGAAGGGGAATCGTAAAACGACCAGCTCAGCAAAATGAGAACCCGACAATACTTTACCAGCTGACATCGATGCCTGCCATACAGACAATTTGAATGTAAACGTTTTTTAAAAGCTTTTTTTTCCAATGAAGACAAAAATGACTTATTAGTGAACTTTTTGAGAGACATGATCAAACCATTTAACCTGTTTTCAGAAGCTAATGACCTCATAGTGTCAGTGCAAACGGTTCCTGGGCTTAGACCACCCTCCTGTGGTGATTTCAAGAAGTACATTCATTAACTGATCATTATAAATGGAAGCTGAACACCAAGGGCTGGTTTTCCCGACACATATTAACCCTAGCCTGGGACAAAAAAACAAGCTCAGTGGAGTTTTCCAATGCGCGTGATCCAATGAGCTCGAGTTTTTAGACCTGCACCAGTCTTAAGGTGTCCGCGAAACCAAAGCCTAGGGTGCCAGTGTTTCATGCTTTTTTAAAGGATAACTCTCAACCCAATTTCAGCTTTTGTCACATCCCGTTGTATTAACAAAATGAACTCAGGTGAAAAAATCATGGATGGGGCGCACTGTAAATAAACTATCATTTTGGGGTGTGAATAAAATGTCTACAGCGCAGGTTTTCTCATTAATTAAAAAGCCTGGAGGAGCAACAGCGTCATCTAGTGGAACCACTATGGGGGGAAAAACTCTATTAAACATTTTTTTATATTCTAAAATTACATAGAGTAATTTGAAAATGTATTTGGCCTCCTGAGAATTTTTTTATTTATTCGGGCAGCCTGTGTATATTTGTGAAACATAACATCGAAGTAAACAGGATCAGCTTGTCTGCGTCCATGTAAGATACGGTGCTAGCCACTAGGGGACACCATGTCCCCCAAAACTGTAAATAATTTTTGGATGTCATCCAAAGAGATGGATAGAGGCCTCAGCGTACACCAACTGTAGCTCTTCAAAAATTGCAGTACATTCTGCCGTATAAATGTTACAGCGTTCTTGTTTTTTGCGACATACATTTTGTCGAAAACCTGGGTATGTGAACACAAACACGGATAAATGGGAACCCACCTTATGATAACAATAATCCCTCTTTCCATCTCTGTGAGGTTCTCATGCATACCCAACGCTCTCCGAAACCCCTCCCTTTAGGTCAGACAGACGTGACGGTATCGCATGACGGGCTTGTTTTCGATCTTTTGCGAAACAAGTAGGGCTGCTGGCCCTACAGACAATTGTATATATTGCGATGAAGTAGGAAAGTGAGAGCAGGCACGTCTATTACTTTACAATTTAAAAACAGTAATGGCAACAGTTAAAGCAGATGACAGACTGACAAGTTCTCAGGGCTTCTTGTGCGTTGGTTTTGCTGGAGTTTTCAGTAAAACGGTCACGTCGCCTCTGGAGGTGGTAAAAATTAAAACTCAAGTAGGCACTTTTCATTGTAAAAAAGGGTTTATGCACAGCTTTCTTCTCGTCTACCAGAATGAAGGCCTACAGGGATTTTGGAAGGGGAATCTTGTGTCCTGTTTCCGCTTGTTTCCTTACAGCGCTGTGCATTTGTCAACATACAGACAGTAAGTGAATAAACATGGTTTGCTCTTTCTGCGTAAAGATTGGCATATTCGTCCGTAATAATGTAACATTAACTAGATAAGATGGATAAAAGTTGGTTCTGAATAACGTGAACTATTTAGTTTAATATCCGCTAACACATTTCACTTATCACGACATTGTTTGAAATGGCCGTTAGCTTAAATCAACCTGGCTTTTAGGGGATATTAAACAAAACACACGTCTTTTTGAGTTTCAATAATCAAAGAGTGATTAAATTTGAATATGTTGAAGTTTTTTCAACTGGTGTTGCACATAGCTAACTACCGTAAACGCTGGCTAGGTTGTTTTCCTTTTTTATATATGTCACTTCCGGTGTTTTTAGATTTGTAATGAGTCACGCCTTCTAACCTTGTCCAATCAGACATCTCTGAAAAATCACTCGATCACTGTAGCAAAAAAAAAACTGACAAATGCAAGTCCCACTTGACCATGCCCAAAGATAAATAATTAATGTGTCCTGGAACATGGTGTGTTTTTTTTCCAGACATAGACAGACAAATGATGAGCTAACAGAACTGTCATGTGCCAGCGCATGTGCGCATGAAACCTCCACCCTGAACGCCAGAGAATGCTACTCAGTGGATGAATGTACATTGTGTTCCCAGAACAGGGCAGCTGTTCAGGATTTTCGGAACACCTCATTAATAAAAAGCCCGGACGAATCCGATTAAATTTACTGTTGATAGCCCCACCCCTATTATTATTATTATTATTTTGTGTGAATTTTGATTCTTAACGTAGAACAGAATATTATAAATGATCTTTCCATGGCATGTTTATTAACTATGACAACTAATATTCGGTTAGATGTTTTTAGTGTGTTACTTAGAGTTGTGTTACACAGTCAAGCCTAATACAAACATTTCTGAAAATACCTTGAAAATCCTGATGCATATATCAATATTTATTCAAAAAATTGTATTGACAAATTCAGTGAACGCTTTCATAATTTTTTTTTGACGTTTTAGTTATTTGCCAGACGCTCTTATCTGGAGCAACTTGTGGTAGTGAGTTCAAGGGTTTTAAATCAAACAACCCCGGCGTTGCGTTGCGCCGTGCCGTGCTTAACCAACAGGGCCACAAGGAAGGTGTTGTTGACCTTTTTGTTCTCGGCTTCCTAGGATTGTTCATCTCCACATGGATGAGCTGGGCTACATTTCCCAGTGGAGGGCCATTTTTGCCGGTGGTCTGGCTGGCATAAGCGCTGCGTTGGCCACCTACCCACTGGAGGTGGCGGAGACTCGGCTAATAGCGCAGAACCGCAGGGAGCCCGTCTACAAGGGGGTGGTCCACACGCTCTCCAAAATATACAAGACCGAAGGCCTTCGAGCACTCTACCGGGGTTTCTCTCTCACTGTCCTAGGTATATATACACACACACACACGCCTGTCACAAAAAGGGACATTCATGAAAAGAAACAGCTACAACTTGTTCAGTTGTCGCCTTTTTGCTTACGGGGGGGAACACCTGAGCTTTGGTTATTGTTTGAAATGTGGAACAACCCAACAGGAGATGTTCAAGATGAAGGGTGCTTTGATGTGGTGTTGTTGGCATTGCTAGTAACTGTGGATATATGTTTTGCTACAGGTGCATTTCCTTTCTCTATTGGCTGCTATGCAGTCTACATCAACTTGGATAAGTTATGGAAGGAGCCACAGTTCCGGTTCAGTCCCCTACAGAACTTCATCAATGGCTGCATAGCTGCAGCTGTGGCCCAAACCCTCTCCTACCCCTTTGAGACCGTGAAAAGGAAAATGCAGGTATGTTCACACAACTCATTAGGACTTTTTATGCAACTTTGTTCAGCTTGAGTCCTGGACTTAAATTCGACTCCCGGTTTTCATGACTTGTGGCTCAACTTGCACTCTACTATTGTCGACTCTGACTCATACTCGACTTCTCATGATTGTATTTGCACTTGGGCCCCATGATGAGCAGAATATTAGCTGGGCAGAGCAACAACTGTTCTGTTCCCTAGTAGTGATCATGACTTGCCCGTTTCTGCTTTTGGATGTTAAAAGAGCGACAGTGTGAAACTCCTCCGCCTTTGCTGGTTGGCTGGGTAGTGATGAGGACAATCTCCCTGACAGTTTTCTTTTTTTTTCTCATCAAGGCTGGGAAGCAGGAGCTTAGTGATAGTTTAGTGATCAGAGCATCTGAACCTCACTTCCGAGTCTAGTCGCCTGTGCTCGAGCCGAGACACACATCCCTATGGCTAAGTCAAAGCCCCAGTGCTCGAGTCCCCAGGGGAGGTTTGAAAACCACCTGACTGAAACACTGCTTTAATCAGATGCAACCAGACTGTCAATACCACATCTGTCCATAGGGTGGTGCAGTGTAGTACTATTTTTCCCGCAGTTGGAGGAGGTTCTCTTCTACACTATTCAACCAATCGGGTAAATGTGGAGGAGTGTCGTATTAACTTACCAACGCAGAAGTCTTATCACAGGCTCTCTCTGTCCTTTTCCCTGAAAACTGGAAGTGCTGCTTGTCGGAGACTCATGGGTACGGTGAATCTGTAGTAAAACACTGGTCCTTACATAACAAAACACGTGCCCTTTATGAAGTAGCCTACGAGTTGATCGGTTTTCTACTTTGTAAACAAACACTTAACAGGGGTCACTCTGAGTTTAGACCAGGGGTATTTAGGTATCAGCAGGCACACCAGATTCATTCATTGAGGGCTTGATGATTAGCTGACTAATCAGGTGTGCTGTTTCTGGAATAGATCAAATACATGTTGCGACTGGCAGTCTCTGAGAAGGTGGAATATCTATGGTTTACACAAATATCTTTCATTATATACTTTATAAACCACCCAAAAACAACTAGTACTTTACATTTCTTATACATTGGGCTGACGTATAGGTTAATGTCGCCCCTAACGTGTCCTTTTTAAGTGTGAGAGGACTTATTATTAGTGATCACAAGGTGTTGTGGCAGCTGAGAATGTCAACACTGTTTAGGGTCTGCCTAGTTTTCTCTGTTTATCTAAATATAACTTCCTGCTGTCACACAGCGGCAAACACCAGCTCCTACTGAGGAGTCCAGAAAGCAAACAGTACTTGGTCTGTAATGTGGTTTGTCTGCTTTCAGACGCACAGAATCGGCTAAACAACATTTATTCAAATCAATCCAAGGCTGCATTCACCCTTTATAATCTTTGTACATTTTGTATATATGGCGATCAGCTGTTTAGGGCAAAACAAGGAGGGTCAATTAGAAACACGTGAACCCACATGCGAGAATGTTTGGGGAAGCCTGCTGGAGGGATGGACATGTGTATTTCCTGGTTCACTCGAGCCGGGATAGAATTTCCTACTCAAACTCATCCTTTGATTCTGTCTTGGATTGAAGTATGCTCTGACATGAGAATGCGTCTGGCTCTGAGTTAAGCAGTTAATGCTTTACAAAATGACACCTCTGCCACGTTTGCCTAGTTCAGTTGTTTTGAGCTGCCATATTGTCATTGTTCAATGAACAACTGTTGTGAACGCAAGTGATTTATGTGAGTGCTGCAATCAGGATATAGAAATCAAGTGCGTGACATCGACACCAGGGTTAACATTTAGGTATTTTATCAGACACTTATCCAGAATAACTTATATAAGCAATTTGGATTTAACACCTAGCTCTTGGGCACAACAAAAATTGGATCAGGGGATTTGAACCAACAACCTTTTAATTACACTCTAAACCACTAGGCGATCCACCGCTCCAATCATCATTCCGTTTCATGTGGGTCACGTATGTTGAATTTTATCGTAAATAATACGTAAATAATGGAGTGATTATTTACTTGTTGTACTGTTGCTTTCCAGTCTCTATCCTAGTTGCATTTACAACTGGAATCCAGTCATTACATAATCTGGCGTCATAACCAATCAGGTATTTTTGTCCCACTCTCTCTTGCCAGGCTCAGAATCCTCGGCTGCCCCATTGTGGCGGGGTTGACGTCCACTTCACTGGAATGCTGGACTGCTTCAGGCAGGTGGTCAGAAACCAGGGTGTCCACACACTGTGGAGTGGCCTCACAGCCAACATGGTCAAGGTAGGACCACCTACAACATGTTTCCATATTTGTTACATGCCGGACAATATCCTGTTACTGTACTGATTTATTGTGCAACACCCACAACCCCTCAGTCGAGTGTGTTATATATATTAGTGCAGTAATAGATAATGATAGATCATCAGACCAGTACCATTTATTTTGATCTCAGTACCATTTATTTTGATCTCAGTTAAAGGATGGAGTCTTTGAATGAGGTGCTTTGTGGGTACATCGATGTTACAAGCTGCAACTAGAGAAACATGTGCTGCTCTCATCTTTCATCTCCAAGTGGCTTTTAATGACGGCAGTGACATTAAAAGTTGTTTGTTTTGTACAGACACTCAAAAAGCATTTGATCAATTGACCCAACGGACGTCTTCCCTGTTGGTTCCTCCTCAGATTGTCCCCTACTTTGGCCTTCTCTTCACCTGCTTTGAGATGTGCAAGCAGGTCTGTCTGTACCGCAATGGGTACATTGTGTCTCCACTGAGCTATAAGTTGGCACCGGGTGTGGACCAGAGCATGAGGCCTACCGAGGTGGAAGAAGTCAAACGTTACCTGAAGAACAGGAGCTTTCCGTCGCGGCAGTGAAGCCATTGGTAAAGCCGTTGGTAAAACCGTTGGAACAAAAATGCGTGTGGAATGCTGGGAGGGATGATGACAGTTTGTGTATGAATGTCTCTAATTATGTCCGGCGTGATTGTTTGGATCCAATGCTCTGAAAACTACACAGTGGTTGAAGTCAGGTCTTTTAAAGCTTTGTGTTGGCGCATTTGCAAACGTTTCAAAATCAAAAGTAAGGACGTTGTTAAGATATTATTCAGGCTGTATCGAATTTCAGATGTTCAATGCGATTGTATGACTTACACTTTCATACCTTACCTCAGGGGTATTCAACTCTGGACCTCAAAGCCGGTTTCACTCCCTTTTTTAATTGCCACCCTCTAACCCGGGACTTATTTAGACCTGGAATAACAGGTATGTGCAAGTAATGACAACCAACAGGCTCTGGCCCTCGTAGGGTAAGGGTTGAATACCCCTGCCTTACATTTTTACTGTTCGTTCAGCAATACCTTATTCAGTGCAAAGTTATGGTGTTTTTTATGTTACCAGAGGAGTCACCAGACCCGGATGTTTTATGGTCAGCCCAGGTTGTTATACTAATGTACTAATATAAGTATATATTACAGTATTATTACCTCTGTATTATTTATATTATATACCTTTATGGTATGGTTCTTACATGAAGGCCATGAACAGGAACAAATAAGCACAAACATGACTTGTATAAAGTGTAATTGTCTTACTAATGCAATGTAAGAACATTTTTTCCCAATGTTTATTTTGTCCTAAGAAATTTAACAAACTCCTATATGCTGTTTTTTCTCTTTAATTATAGAGCTTTTTAAAAGCACTGTTTCAATCAGAAGTCTTCAACCATCAGGGACCCCCAGCCGTTCCATGTATTTGATTAATTCCAGAACCAGCACACCTGATTAGACTTGTCAGCTAATCATCAAGCCCTTGATTAGTGAATCAGGTGTCTGTCCAGGGCTGCTATAAAATTGTGGAATATCTGATGGTCCCTGAGAAGAGGGTTGACTATTTGGTTTTAATGATGAATGTAACTATGTGATTATTCACAAAAGTGTGTGATGTAGTCCAAGCTATTAATCATATGCTAACTTTCCTAACACATTTAGTATCATGTTTTGTTTTGAATTTCTCCTACTACTCAGATGTCACTGAGAATGAATGTTATAGTATACTGTATGTAATACATTTCATTGGTGAAATTACACAAATTTGTTATTTGAGATTCAGACTATTTGTTCAGAATCTTTTGATGAGTTTTACTTGAACAGTAATTGTAATGGCTGATATTGACTGTCACTGATGTGTACTCAACATCATAGAAAGCCCAGGCTTCTCAACAATGTGATATTTTTTATATTAAATGTATTTTTTTTATTTTTTTATATGGCTATGTGAGACTAATGTACATTATGCACAATTAATTACCTTTGCCAAGCAAGGAATTGTGCCTCCACTGAATATGGATTGACAGAGTATGCATAACAGCAATGTAGTTTTTACTTACACAAAGAAAATGAATGGACCAGTTGCTCGCTGTATTATAGCCGGTAAAACGTCATTCAGAAGAACGTCTGATGGACATGTTGAATACCAAATTGTGTATGCATGTAGTTGTCTCCTTTATGATATCTATTTTAAAGGCGCAGAACAGTGCACCCTACTGAGAATGCCCTAGTCTGGTGACTGTAACCTGATCTGCTATTTGTCCCAGTGACCCCATTCCAACTGAACCCCTCACCTCTACCACCTTACAACAGTGGGCTGACAGGCTGCAAGATTTAATTTTCCCAAAATATGTAAGTTGTCGATTGGATGATTTGAAGAGCATCTTTCAAAAGTACATTTGTCAGTGTTTTCTAAATCTCTTGGTTGTCTAATTGTAAAACTATGATAAGTTGTTTCAGGGTCATAATAATAAAACGTGAATTATAATTAAAGCCGACTTTATCGTGGTGTTCAATTGTGATTTTTTTTTGTGACCCTGTGAGAAACTGCAATGGAAGTCAAGGACATTCTAACCTGGTAGTGATCGAGATGACCTTTTTCTCCTATATCAGAGTACCCTCTCACAGCTGATGATTAACTCAATGCACCCAGGCGTTTCATCTGTTAGAAGCTGTCATTCACATGACCTTTGTCCAGAAAACTCAAACCAAAAAGTTTATTCGAAAGGCGTAATCAAGTTTTAATGTGTCAATCATTCATTCACTGAGTCAATAACCTTTTGAATGATATGAAAACAAAAGTAGCATTTTAGACGTTTCCTTTACATTTCTTTTTATGTGTATTTAATTTTAACTTGATATTAAAACCTTTAAGCTAAAATATTGTTTTAAATGAAATAAATATTAATCACAGGTCATCAACAGCTGAGTTCACATTCATAAGACAGTGGGTAAAGTCAAACAAAATCGGTCTCCGCCCACTAATATCCCCGGTCACACCAATAGCATTCCACCTTCAGCTCCCGTTTTGTCTCGCGAACACAGTGGTATTAAATCTGCTCTCATTTAGAAGAATCGTCCATTTCGACTGAGCCGGCATACCCCTGCAGTCCTTTGGTTGAACGAGAAGGTTTCCGTGTAACAACGTCCTCGATACTAACCGAAAATGAATGAGACCGTCATCTCGTTTGCCAAGGACTTCTTGGCTGGGGGTATTTCCGCTGCAATCTCCAAAACAGCTGTAGCCCCTATTGAAAGAATCAAGCTTCTTCTTCAGGTACGTGTGATTCCTTTTTAGAAATGTAAAGTAGCCTATAAGTTTAGCCAACTCAGCTTCGAACGTTAGCCTGGTTAACGCCTCGACTTCTAGTTTCGCTTGCATGCTTTTTAATCAGTGTTACCTAGTTCGCTAACATGGCTAATGACATTGGTGCGACAAGGTTGCAATGCAAAGTTTGTGAGTAACCTCCGTTTTCATCCGTTCTGTGAGATCTCTTAAGACAACTTTGTTCTCCAGAACGCGGGTGTCGTCTTCAGGTATTTGGCAAACGCGAACTAGCCGGTTAGATAACTTCATTTTTCAATGGCTAACAAGTTGATAACAGTTGAAGCTGATCTTAAGAGACTGCGTTTTTTTTTACACTCACTGTCAATTTAGTCATCAATGTATTTTTTTCATTAAGTTGGGCATTACCAATAGTAACTGTGCCCTTGTCCATTGCATCAAATATGGCGCAGCTAGCAGTACTAGGCCTGATCGTTTGCCAAGGTCGCAACAAGGGGATGCGTCATCCGGTATGAGCGGAGGCCTAGCGATAACCAAGGTCTTTAGTGCGGAGAGGCGGGTCCTTATGTACTGTGAATGTAATATTGAGTAGAAATGCTGGCTGTCTAACTAGGTTTTTAGCTAACAGTATCCACATACGCACAATATTGCCCATGTTTCATTGCTATATGAAGCATAGGCAGGGGTGTTGGCTGCGTATTCTGGCGTATTTGTTTAGCTGGCAGTTAACTAGTTACTTTTCTAAGAACACTAGCAGAAGATTGCGCAACGATTTAAGTTCACACGACATGTTTCTTTAGCCTTATACTGGTCCGTGTTTGTTTATTGCTCATTCATTTTCTCTTTTAAAGGTTTGTTTTAAATATGGCATTAGTTTTGGGTTTTTAACATGTATTTTTAATTACAGGTGCAACATGCCAGCAAACAGATCACTGTCGACAAGCAGTACAAGGGCATCATGGATTGCATCGTCCGTATTCCTAAGGAGCAAGGGTTCCTGTCGTTCTGGAGAGGGAACTTGGCCAATGTCATCAGATACTTCCCAACCCAGGCCCTCAACTTTGCATTCAAGGACAAATACAAGCAGCTCTTTCTGGACGGCATTGACAAGAAACAGTTCTGGAGATACTTTGCCGGTAACCTGGCCTCTGGTGGTGCTGCCGGAGCCACCTCCCTGTGTTTTGTCTACCCCCTCGACTTCGCCAGGACCCGGCTCGCAGCTGATGTTGGCAAGGCGGGAGCGACGCGTGAGTTCAACGGCCTGGGCGACTGCTTGAAGAAGATCTACAAGGCTGACGGTCTCAAGGGCCTGTACCAAGGATTCTCCGTGTCTGTCCAGGGTATCATCATCTACAGGGCTTCTTACTTCGGCGTCTACGACACAGCGAAGGGTGAGTCCACGAACAGCTCTGAGCGTAGGCCTCCGTCCTAAGGCTCGAGCAGAGAAACTACAAGCGTCCGTCCTGCAACTCTTAAATCGTGCTCTAATCCCCTTCTGTTTCTGTCTGTAGGCATGCTTCCAGATCCTAAGAATGCGAGCATCTTCGTCAGCTGGGCCATCGCTCAGTCTGTGACCGCGGTCGCCGGTCTTACATCCTACCCCTTCGACACGGTCCGTCGACGCATGATGATGCAGTCTGGACGCAAAGGAGGTAACCGTCAACTTCTGAACACCTCCTGATTTTGTTAAATCGCGTCTGCCGCGAATGGTACCACCCTGTCAGCCGTTAGGCCATGTCATGACCGTTTCTGTGCGTGTTTTCCAGGTGACATAATGTATACGGGCACCATCGACTGCTGGAAGAAGATTGCCAAGGACGAGGGCGGCAAGGCCTTCTTCAAGGGGGCGTGGTCCAACGTCCTCCGAGGCATGGGCGGAGCCTTTGTGCTTGTCTTGTATGACGAGTTGAAGAAGGTCCTCTAAATTGTTTTTATGTCCACCTATAAATGTTGTGAGATGTTTAAACTGTAACATATCTTGTACATTTGGAAGGACTTGTCAAATTCCGCCTTATTTATATAGGGACCAACTAGTACGTCCCTGCTAGTTGTACCGGGGAAATAGTTTTTTTTTTTTGCTTTTATTTTGCCCAATGTTTTTGTTCGCCCCTCACCAGAATGTCATTCCCTTAAAGTAACTATGCCAGGACTTCAATTGTGAAACCCTTCTCATCCAGATGGTCGGTTTTTAGTCAATACTGTTATAATAAAAGCAACCTGCTGAATGAACCTACAATTAGCCTTTCACTTGGTTTGTGTGTCTATGGAAGTAGCAACACAAATGTCTAGTGTCTCCGGACTTCCTTGTACTGGTTTCCCGTGAGAGCCGGCAGCCGGAGTCTTATTCCTTGGTGAAACCTTAAGAGCCGAGTCGTCCTCTACAGTTGTAGTTGGATTCCAGCCAAAGTCAGCTGAGTGGAGCTCGGACTGAGTGGGTGTAATGTTCCAAACTCAGACGACCCGAAGATGACGACCGCTGAGCCACTTGACTAGAAGGCTGTTGCTTGAGTTTTTCACCAAAGGCGAAATGCATGTTATGGTACAACTAAAACTGACATTTGCTACAGGAGAATGCAGGGATTACCTGGTGAAGTGGATTAATTTAGGCTTCTAAATACACTCAAGCCTCTTCCTCGTCAAACTGGTAAGATGCTTTAAACTATTTTAACTGCAGATTACCAAAAACGGCAGCCCTGCTCAAAGATAGTTGAACGCCGGTCCACGTGAATTAGGCAGTTAAGAATTTACTGCATAACATCGCCAACTTGCTTCAAAACAAGCTAGTAGGACCTTGTTGGCAGAATCTTAAATTGATACAAGTAGGAAATAGAACAAGTGGGTGCTAATGTGTTTGAAGTCTGAGAATTCATGCTGTCATGTCAGAGATTTTCCCAGATATACGATCACAGCAGCTGCAGGGAAGCATTGGAGGTTCTCCAAGCTGTCATCTGGACAGCTAGGGTGGATGGAAGCCCTGTGCTGTGTTCACAGCTACTTCAGTACATGAGCGCTGGCTGCAATACAGGTCGTAAGCCCTGTCGTCCTGTCACCTATTCCCGCACGAAGGAGCCAATGTCAACTATTTCAGAAGGCCTGAGCTCTGCTAACGTAGTATTGTGTCTGAGATGCTCTTAAATGGAGGACACCCTTAACTTAGCCGTCAATGCCAGATTACACGTGATTTACCCAGCCGAGTGTGACGCTCCGGTAATCTTCCTTTGGCCGCATGTGATTTAAAGGACGTAATCCTTGGCATCAACGCCATTCTGGAAATGGTGTTGATCGGTGATCTGCAATTTCTTTGGCTGACGTGGACAGAGCACTTTCAACTGAATGGGGGGGGGTGTAGTTATGTATAGGCGAGCAGCTTTCAATCACGGAGATCTGATTATGAAGTTCTGAACATGCCAGCACCTGGATTTTAATATGCTGTCAGTGCACAGAGGCTGTTTGGATACCCCTTTTCCAACTTGCACTCAAATGTCACTAAGTCTTACTGGCGAAGAGTTGATAGTACAAACTTGAGAAGCCGGCAAACACTGATGTCCCTGGCCAACTAGAGGTCAGCAAGATCTGAACACTGTTAGACCAAAACGTGACTTTGGTATGTCCCGACGTAATTGGTCTTTTGTCCAAGCATGTTTCAGAGCGTATCTAATCGACATAATTATCAATAATAAGATAATCAGAATGGGGCTGCCTGTCCAGAATGTGTAAACAGAGTTGTCTGCCAGAAATGCCCTACCTCTGTCCGTTTCATGTTTCTTGCTGAATGACATCATTTACACACACCCCATCTGCGTCTGCTTCGTCACTGATCAGGAATGTGGTTGTCAGGCTGCAACACTCCCTCTTCAGGGGAAAGAAGTGACTGTTTTACTTGGATGTTTTACAGCTTTTGTTAATATTACCTACACGTGTGGTGCTCTTTTTATTCATCAGTCACATACAGTTTGTGACTGATTTATGCAAATTAGAGCAGTACAAAGTACTATGATGTTCTACCCCGGTATATTGTGTCTCAAATGTCACGGCTATTGGCCAATCGACATTCAGGATTCAAAGCAACCAGTTTATAAATAAATATACAAATGTGTGTGTGTGTGTGTGTATATATATATATATATACACATACACACACATTGGTATATTTATTTTCTGCTGACACACACTACCGTTTCAAAATTTTGGGATCACCTAGACATTTTTTGTCTATTAAAATAACATCAAATTGATCAGAATTTGCTTAGACATTGTTAATGTCGTAAATCGCTACAAGTAGTTCAAAACGGCTCATTTTCAATAGAATATCTAAATAGGTGTGCAGAGGCCCGTTATCAGCAACCACCACTCCTGTGTTCCAATGGCACATTGTGTTTGCTAATCCAAGTTTATAATTTTAAAAGGCTAATTGATCATAAAACCCTTTTGCGATTATGTTAGCAGCGCTGAAAATGGTTTGAGTTTGAGAAACCGATGCCTCACATGTCCTCAACTGGCAGCTTCATTAAATAGCACCCACAAAACACCAATCTCAATGTCAACAGTGAACTCCGGGATGCTGGTCTTCTAGGCAGAGTTGCAAAGAAAAAGCCATATTTCAGACTGGACAATAAAAAAAAAAAGATTAAGATGGGCAAAAGAACACAGACACTGGACAGAGGAAGACCTAGAAGGCCAGCATCCCGGAGTTGCCTCTTCACTGTTGATGTTGAGACTGGTGTTTTGCGATTACGATTTTGTGAAGCTGCCAGTTGAGGAACTGTGAAGCATCTGTTTCTCAAACTAGACACTCTAATGTATTTGTCCTCTTGCTCAGTTGTGCACCGGGGCCTCCCACTACTCTCCCTATTCCGGTTAGAGATAGTTTCCACCGTTCTGTGAAGGGAGCAGTACAAAACATTGTATGAGGTCTTCGGTTTCTTGGCAATTGCGCACATGGAATAACCTTCATTTGTCAGAACACATAGATTTAGTGGAAAGTTCTTCTGGCCATTTGAGCCTGTAATCAAACCCACAAACTCTGATGCTGAAGATACTGAACTAGTCTAAAGGCCAGTTTTATTGCTTCTTTAATCAGCAGCAGTTTTCAGCTGTGCTAACATGATTGCAAAATGGTTTTCTAATGATCAATTAGGCTTTTATGAAACCTGGATGAGCAAACACAATGTGCCATTGGAACACAGGAGTGATGGTTGCTGATAACGGGTCTCTACACCTATGTAGATATTCCACTGAAAATCAGGTGTTTCCAGCTACAACAGCCATTTACAACATTAACAATGTCTATAATGTATTTCTAATCAATTTAATGTTATTTTAATGGACAAAAAATGTGCTTTTCAGTTGAAAACACGGACATTTCTAAGTGACCCCAAACTTTTGAACAGTAGTGTGTATATACATATATATATTCTCCTTCTCAGGGGTGGCTAAAAATAACCGTTCTTCTGTGATCGACACAATATCACAGCAGTCTCCATAAACTCCATGAACTCCATAATCTCTTGAGCTGTATCATTTTTCAATTGTGCTGTGATATCCTACTTGCATTTTGAACCTTTCTAATAGCAGATTATCCATGGGTTGTATATTATAGGTTAATACTTTTGCCAGGATTATTATCATATTGTTATTAAACTGAGCAGGAGTTCCCATACAGCCAAACTGCTATTTGTAGTAGTACATTTTAGTTAATGTTATGATTTTTCAGCCACTCATAAATCTCATGATTGTTACTCATGATTGTTTAATTACATAAAGCATTTTGACCCTTTCAAAGAGCCATATTGCTCTTACATTATTAGAAAATGTTTTGGCTCTCTATTTACGACAAAAAACCTTTAAAGCATACATATACAGCAATTTACAATCAGAGATATACTGTACATTCTCCAATGATGCAAGGAAAATACTGTATACACTTATATACAGTATCTCACAAAAGTGAGTACACCCCTCACATTTTTGCAAATATTTGATTATATCTTTTCATGTGACAACACTGAATAAATGACACTTTGCTACAATATAAAGTAGTTAGTGTACAGCTTGCATAACAGTGTAAATTTGCTGTCACCTCAAAATAACTCAACACACAGCCATTAATGTCTAAACCGCTGGCAACAAAAGTGAGTACACCCCTAAGTGAAAATGTCCAAATTGGGCCCAATTAGCCATTTTCCCTCCCCAGTGTCATGTGACTTGTTAGTGTTACAAGGTCTCAGGTGTGAATGGGGAGCAGGTGTGTTAAATTTGGTGCTATCGCTCTCACACTCCCTCATACTGGTCACTGGAAGTTCAACATGGCACCTCATGGCAAAGAACTCCCTGAGGATCTGAAAAAAAGAATTGTTGCTCTACATAAAGATGGCCTAGGCTATAAGAAGATTGCCAAGACCCTGAAACTGAGCTGCAGCACGGTGGCCAGGACCATACAGCGGTTTAACAGGACAGGTTCCACTCAGAACAGGCCTCGCCATGGTCGATCAAAGAAGTTGAGTGCACGTGCTCAGCGTCATATCCAGAGGTTATCTTTGGGAAATAGACGTATGAGTGCTGCCAGCATTGCTGCAGAGGTTGAAGGGGTGGGGGGTCAGCCTGTCAGTGCTCAGACCATACACCGCACACTGCATCAAATTGGTCTGCATGGCTGTCATCCCAGAAGGAAGCCTCTTCTAAAGATGATGCACAAGAAAGCCCACAAACAGTTTGCTGAAGACAAGCAGACTAAGGACATGGATTACTGGAACCATGTCCTGTGGTCTGATGAGACCAAGATAAACTTATTTGGTTCAGATGGTGTCAAGTGTGTGT
The DNA here is from genome assembly GCA_016801175.1 of Esox masquinongy. Lineage (NCBI taxonomy): Eukaryota > Metazoa > Chordata > Actinopteri > Esociformes > Esocidae > Esox > Esox masquinongy. The sequence goes on along the minus strand of JACXGI010005333.1, from coordinate 20,411 downwards.
GGCGGCAACCAGGTGAGGAGTACAAAGACAAGTGTGTCTTGCCTATAGTCAAGCATGGTGGTAGGAGTGTCATGGTCTGGGGCTGCATGAGTGCTGCCGGCACTGGGAAGCTACAGTTCATTGAGGGAACCATGAATGCCAACATGTACTGTGACATACTGAAGCAGAGCATGATCCCCTCCCTTCGGAGACTGGGCCGCAGGGCAGTATTCCAACATGATAATGACCCCAAACACACCTCCAAGACGACCACTGCCTTGCTAAAGAAGCTGAGGGTAAAGGTGATGGACTGGCCAAGCATGTCTCC
>JACXGI010005333.1:0-20004 GCA_016801175.1 Esox masquinongy | reverse complement strand
AGGCATCCTCAAACGGAAGGTGGTGGAGCGCAAGGTCTCTAACATCCACCAGCTCCGTGATGTCATCATGGAGGAGTGGAAGAGGACTCCAGTGGCAACCTGTGAAGCTCTGGTGAACTCCATGCCCAAGAGAGTTAAGGCAGTGCTGGAAAATGATGGTGGCCACACAAAATATTGACACTTTGGGCCCAATTTGGATATTTTCACTTTACATTTGTACTCACTTTTGTTACCAGCGGTTTAGACATTAATGGCTGTGTGTTGTGTTATTTTGAGGGGACAGCAAATGTACACTGTTATACAAGCTGTACACTCACTACTTTACATTGTAGCAAAGTGTCATTTCTTCAGTGTTGTCGCATGAAAAGACAATCAAATATTTACAAAAATGTGAAGGGTGTACTCACTTTTGTGACATACTGTATATATAAAAAATATATATATATATATATATTATTTTTTTACGGATTCCATATTTTAAATGGCATTGGGATCTGTAATTAAGCAGCAAGGGAAATATGGGTATAATATATTCACCTTGTGGCTATTATAAAACCTTTACAAATGCTTTTAGAACGGTAAAGAAGTATCGCAACTGGTCATACCTGGGGCATACGGTCTAATTTACCACAGCTTTCAACCAATCAGCATTCAGAGTTTGACCCATCCATTTGACAAGAATTTTGATATGCTGCGCTGAGATTTACTATTTCTCTGGTAGGTTTTGATGGAAGGGGGACAGAGGTTGGGCTAGAAACCGTTCAAAAACAAGGTGACAAAATAGCAAAAAAGCTCTTAACCCTAATTTGCTCTAGATGCTTATCGCCTATGACCAAAGTGAAACGATTACTCTGTCAGCTCATAGTAATGGAAAGAGTGCCATCATGTGGTGAATTTATGTTATTAGAATTGTAGGCCCTATCTGTGTACTTTTACTAATGGTATAACGCAAAATAAGCGGGTCACCTTTAACAAAACGGTAAGTGGTGAAGTGCTTTCCTTATACACCTTGGGTTAGGGTGTAATCCTCTGGCCAAACAGAATGTAACACTTTTTAGATAGGACCTTCCCCGCTACATTATTTATGTTGGGGCTTAAAGACACGTTTTGAAACCAATCACGTTTTAAAATATTTAACCAATTATTTTCACATAACTTGTTTACAAAGTCAAACATGACAACAAAACAAATGGTCTATCATTTTTTTACAGGAAGTCAGAAGTGCTTTTTGATCGTGCTTTTTGTCTACCTTACAGCAGGCTGTCGGTGTGCAACATATATGGTTTGACCTTGTGTCCAAAACAATTGCAGCCATAAGCATACCACTAGGCCTATATGAAAACGGCAGCTGGCTTGTGCCGGGGAGGAAGCCTGGTTCCAAAACGAATGCAATCACTTTTTTATTGATTTAAACTCCTCCTGTATGGGCCAGATCATCGTGTCCACACAGCTTAATCATTTAGGCGTTAGTCGAAACTATAGCCTACAAGTTTGACGTTCAAATGGTCAAAGGCGGCATACATTCAGCCAGAGTAAACTAGTCGGATAATTAGGTTTCCTTGATTACGATTCGCAAATGAACCTAGAGCTATGGAGTGCCGTTTGCAAAATGTTGCACGTTCTGTAATCCAGCTCAGTTTTGCACATTTGCACATCCTTGTTGGGGAAGTGACTGCATCCCTGACTTGCTCTACTATGATCATAATACCCTTGTGATTAAGGTCATACCTTGTTAAAAGCTCAGTATCAATAAATGTTTCTAAAACGTTGAGCTGATTATGAGGCGGATTGTTGGCAGCAACAGGATTGTTTGGGACTTGGTCTTAGTGTCTTATGAGTCCTCTTGACTACTCCTAACTTCTCACAGATTTAGGAGCTGGTTTTAGCGCTAAAACGCTTTGTGAAATACTCTTAGACCACAAATTTAGGACTCCTAAAGTTCAGACTGACATGCCCATTGTTTTAAAAGTTACTTCTAAATCAGGAAGTTAGGAGCTACTTTTGGCCTTAAGATGTTTTGTGAATATGGCCCCAGAACTAAATTTCTATAGAAGACATGGAAAATTTACTGTCATTAAAGACCACATTGACAGAAGTTGCTTTCATCCTCTGCATTTCCAGACCAACCCTGTACAGTGCGGGGCACAACATCTCAAGAACAAACCTTTTACAATTGAGTGATGAGGAATTGGATTCTGCAGTATCACAGATCAAAGCAGAACATCCTCATGTGGGAGAGGTGATGCATTATGGACATCTGCAGTCCAGAGACATTGTGCCGCAGAGAAAGCAGTTAAGAGAGTCAATCAAAAGGGTTGAGTCAAGGAGAACCACAATATTTTGACATGTTTATTCTGCGCCGTGTCCAAGTTTCATCTCGCATGTGGATGGTAATCAAACTGATTAGATGGAAAGTAGTTGTACTTGGTGCGATGCTACAGCAGCTACAGCAGGATGTTCATGTTTTTCCAGTGCTCTAAAAACAATCGGGCTGAAACTGTTAAACAGCTTTTCAGTGCAGGTTTGCCAAACTAAGACAGTTTGGCAGACCTCTGCATATTAGAACTGACCGGGGGAGGGAATGTTCTGATTTGGGAGGATATGCAGGAAAGCAGAGATGAAGACTCCATCTTAACAGGAAGCTTTGTACATGATCAACGCGTTGAACGTTTTAACTGGAACTTGAACAATAATTGCGGTAAAATGTTTATGAACTGGAGTCAAAAAATGTGCTGAACTTGGACAATGGGAGACATTTTCTCTTATGTTTACATCCCCAGAATTAGCAGTTTTAGTCAAGGTTATGAGAAAATGTTTTGTGTCCAGTCATTTAAATAACATCTTTCACTCTAATACAGGTACCTCTTCTATCTTTTCCACAACAAAATGGTGCAAGATCAGGGTATATGACATGACGAGCTTTTAAAAACCTACATGAAGGAAGTTGTATGTTTGCCTTGGACATCAGTCAACGTTCCCCATACCCAGAATAGACAACAGAACCAAATTAGCTGAAGCTGGCCTTTTTGGGGAAATATCATTTTCATCTGAGTGGTCTGAAATACAACTGAGAAATAACAGCTATCTTCAGAGCCATGTGTGGATTGTCAGAGAACCAGTCATTTCCATTTGAGGGCTTAAGCACCATCAAAAACTGAAGAATCCAAAAGGCACAAACAGTTTTCCATGGGGAGGAAAAGAAGTTGCATCCGTATGTTCAAACACTTAGTGTGTATTTTACACAAAGTGTCTGTACATTTTAGCAGGAGTGCACGGGCCTGCTGAGGTAAACAATGTTTGTGTCTTGAAGTTTTACATAAAAAAAAGGCAGCTCCAAACCTGCTTTGATAGGGGATTCTGGTAAAAGTTTGACTGTCTCAACTACAGGAAGAAACTGCTTGCCATTTGAAGTAGTGTATGTTGAACATTCTGTGCATCAGCATCGAATTATGTTGTAGGGTATACACTTGAAATATTTGGACACTGATACAATTTTCATAATTTTGGCTCTGTGTGCCACCACAATGGATTTGAAATTAAACAAGCGAGATGCAATTGAAGTGCAGACTTTCAGCTTTAATTCAAGGGGTTGAACAAAAATATTGTATGAAACGTTTAGGAATTGCAACCATTTTCATACATAGTCCCCTTATTTCAGGGGCTCAAATGTAATTGGACAAATTAACACAATCATGAATAAAATGATCATTTTCAATACTTTGTCGAGAATCCTTTGCAGGCAATGACTGTTTGAATACTGGAACGCATGGACATCACCAAACGCTGGGTTTCCTTCTTTGTGATGCTTTGCCAGGTGTCTTCAGTTGTTTTTTGTTCATTGGTCTTTCTGCCTTAAGTTTTGTCTTCAGCAAGTGAAATGCATCCTTGATCGGGATGAGATCAGGTGATTGACTCAGCCATTGCAGAATATTCCACTATTTTGCCTTAAAAAACTCCTGTATGTTTTTGGTCATTGCCCATCTGTAATGTGAAGTGCTGTTCAATCACCTTCATTGAATCTACGCAGACAATATATCCCTATACACTTCAGAATTCATCCAGCTGCTTCTGTCTTCTGTCACATCATCAATAAACACTAGTGACCCAGTGCCTTTGGAAGCAATGCATGCCCATGCATTGCTTCCAATGGCACTGGGAGCAATGCATGCCCATGCCATCACACTGCCTCCACCATGTTTTACAGATGTGGTATGCTTTGGATCATGAGCCGTTCTAAGCCTTCTCCATACTTTTTTCCCCCCATCATTCTGATACAGACTGATCTTAGTTTCATCTGTAACAAAGAATGCTGTTCCAGAACTGGGCTGTTTTTTTTAGATTTTTTTGGCAGAGTCTATTCTGGCCTTTCTATTCTTGAGGTTCATGAATGGTTTGCACCTTGTGGTGAACCCTCTGTATTTGCTCTCGTGAAGTCTTCTCTTAATGGTAGACTTGGATAATTATATGCCTACCTCCAGGAGTGTTCATCACTTGGCTGGATGCTGTGAAGGGGTTTTTCTTTACCATGGAAAGGATCCTACTATCATCCACCAATGTTGTCAACCGAGGACATCCAGGCTTTTTTGTGTTGCAGAGCTCACCAGTGCGTTCTTTTTTTTCTCAGAATGTACCAAACTGTTGACTCCTAATGTTACTGCTATCTCTCTGGAATATTTTTTTTGCAGCCTAAGTATGGCTGGTTTCGCTTGTACTGAGAGCTCCTTTGACCGCATATTTTGGGTTCACAGCCAAAGCTTCCAAATACAAATGCCACACCTGGAATCAACTCCAGACCTTTTACCTGCTTAATTGCTGAAGAAATAATGAAGGAATAGCCCACACCTGTCCATGAAACAGCTTTTGAGTCAATTGTCCAATTAATTTTGGTCCATTGAAAAAGAGGGGGCTACTTATTAAAGATCTGTACTTCCTAAACTCTTCCTCCAATTTGGATGTGAATACCCTCAAATTAAAGCTGGGAGACTGCACTTTAAGCCCATATTCATTATTTCAATGTAACTTGAGTATATTTTGGAAAAACAGACAAAACTTGTCAGTGTCCAATTATTTCTGGACCCAACTGTAGATGTGTTAAATGTAAGAACAGTGGCAAAAATACATTACATTTGCCTTACCTGATTCAGTTACATATGTTTTCTTTCACAACACTGCATTTCTTTTACAAGTTTGCAGTGATGTGGCTGAATGACAACAATGGTATAATGTTACGTGTGTTTGTGTTGTCTTTTTGGTGCTTGCCTCACAAAACACTTGGAAACTAACGACAAGGCAGCCCCCTGCCTTGTTGTTAGTCACTCCTGCTCTGTAAGCCATTTGTAAGACACACTTGAGCTTTGAAGGGGGACAGGCTTTGGACAGACAGGAATTCCCTCTGAGGGCAGACTACTCTCAAAGAGACCTATGATAACCGTTACATTGAATGCAACTAAACGTCGTAAGGTCAGGGTCTATCCAGACTATGTCCAGCACTATTATTTATTATTTCATGTTTCGGCTGGATTTTTCTGTGGCTCATGCAACATCCTGGGTTTTATTAGGCCCCATATGATTTAACATGATTCATCCTTGAGCTTACATTTCTTGGTCTGATGCAGTTCAGTCTGATGCATTGATTCACATGTTAACACACAATGGTTAATTACAGTATATATGAGCAAATGTACTATTACTCAGAACCATAAGTTATTTTTTTCTTTCAACATTAATTTAAAAGACATTCAGTCACTGGCCCCATATTTCAGAGGACCGGTGTCGAACATTCACTGAGAAATTCAGATTTGATCTTCATAATATCATGGTTATCCAATCAGTTTAATTTTTAATATATGAAAACCTATTTATTAAAATGTGTTCCAGTCATCAGTTTATGTAATCAAATGCTTTTTGCAGCTGCACCCTAAACATCTCAAGCTTTTAATGCATATCAGCATAATGGTATGAGATTTGTGGGCCTATTCTAAAGTACATGTCAATTTCAAAGTTAGATGTAGATTGTTAAAAGCATTGCACTACTGCTCTGCACTTATACAAGGGTATGTAACAACAGGACATTTTCTTTTCCATCCTTTAACAGATATATTTAAAAATCTAGCCTACTTCCATTTGTCTTTGTAGTTAGTCAATACACCAAAGACTGATGAGGATGTAACGTTTACAAGCCGATCCAATACTTGTTACCCGCTGCACGTGGTGTTACGGCAGAGAAGAATTTTACTCATGTTCGACAACAATAATACAAAATAATACAGTTATAAAATATGCTGAAACAATTTAATGTTGCTTCATTATTGATCACTGTGTGTGCTTATACCTCAACGCTGTAACTGAACTGCAAAGACAATATCAAAACATCATTACTGCAAAGGATTACATTGAATGGGGGTGTACTGTATTTAGGATTTACTCTCCATGTGCAAGTTAGGTGAACTGCAGCAAAAACTATATTCTCTTTGAAACCAATTCTGACCAGAACTGATTATATCACTAAAATGGATAAGCAAGTGTATTGGAAAGCATCAGGCTCAAGGTGAGAGTGGCTGGTTAGGGGTAACATGTCTAGAATCACATACTGTATTTAGACAAAAAGCCTACTATTACTATAGTTTGTAGGATGGATATACAGTTACAATACTGCACCATCGACAGACTCCTGCAGACTGGAGCTTCCTGGATGTACCCATGAGCCCCATGGGACCTGTTAAAGGCCAGGGAGGACTGGGCGGGAATATATGAACCCGGTTTCCAATAAAACAAGCCAACTCTGATCAGCATGCAAGGGACTGAATGAAAACCAGGTGGGCTTCACATATCATGTTAAAAATTATCCAGCTAGTACCAGATCAAGTGTTTCATGCAGGCAGCTAGGCTATACTGTACTTTTCCCCATGCACTACGAACAGACATAGGAGTGATCAGCTAAATTTGGCCAACACCAGGCCATGTTAGCATGGCAGAGGAGTACTGTGATGTATACAAAAGTGAAATGAGGCCAAAAGAGATTCCATATGGCTCAGTCAAATTTGCCAAGACGACTCAGGACAGTTCACTGTAAACCACACATCAGTAGTGGATATGCTCTCAGAATGACAGCTACACTGCAGTCTTTTATTTCCTTTAATACATTTTATCATTTTAAGCTTTTGGCCTTCAAATATTTCTCTCCATTTAAAATGTGTGGGTATCAGTAATCCCAATTGGGAGAAACGTGATTTGGCTAAAGCAAGGTGAACTGTTTAAATTGTCATGCATTCACCATGAAATACAGTATGTCCTAATTAAGGATGAAAGACTGTTCCTCTTTTAACACAAAAGCTGAAAACTGAGTCAGAACGACTCTCCTCTCAAGGCCTGTAATGAGATTTTTTAAGGAGGGGCACATTCAGTTTAACAGTTTCAGCCCAATTGTTGTTAGAGCACTGGAGAAACATGAGTATCCTACTCTAGCTGTCTATGGCACCATGTAGATTTAGATAGATTCAACTACATTCTCATTGAACAAGTACAAGTACAGTGCAACGGAATGCAGTTAGCATCTAACCAGATGTGCAAATAGAAGAGGGCAGAAAATGTACAACTATTAAGTATGTTACAAGTGGGATGTGCAATGCAGGCAAATTAAAGTACAAATGGCAATTCTAAATGTGCAATGAAGGCAAATGAATGTGCTACTGAAATGCAGGGATAGCAGCAATGAGGTTCCCGAGGTAGATGTGTATGTAGCAACTGAAAACCTCCTTATCACTTTGCAAAGTAGTGTCAGAGAAAAATGTAATAAGTATTAAGTATAATGTATGTTACAAGTGGGATGTATAGATGTGCAAAGAAGGCAAATGCAAGCACAACTACTTTCCATCTTATCAGTTTGATTACTGTCCACATGCCAGATGAAATTTGGACATGGCCCACAATAAACACATTGAGATATTGTTGTTCTCCTTGACTCAACCATTTAATTGATTCTCTTAACTGCTTTCTCTGCGGCACAATGTCTCTGGACTGCAGATGTTCATAAAGCATCACCTCTCCCACATGAGGATGTTCTGTTTCGTCGTTGTGCCTGATGTAGGGCAGGTCCAGAAGAGCCGCCCTAAGGCCAGCTGCAACAGCTCTTTCAACACCTGGCCAAATTCGCTCGGACTTTACCGTAATATTCAGTTTTCAAGTCCAGCATGTAGATTTAACATTTACATTTACATCTATGTTTAGCATTTACATTAAGATTTAACATGTATATTTATCTTTAACATTTACAATTTAACATTTACATTTAGATTTATTGTATAATTTAGCGTTAGGCTACTGCAGAACATTACTCATGGAATAGTTATTGCATGAATTTACATGAATTTCTCTCTAAATGTTTGAAAAAGTGACAGTTGAAAATGGTAGTGCATTACATTTGGCAAGGCTAAAGGTGCAAAAACTGAGCAGCATTACAGAAGGTGCAAGATTTTACAAACGGCACCCCATTCATAACATCCTAACTAAAGAGTTAAAAAAAACAGTAAACATCGCTGATCAGTCAGAACCCGTATCTATTTTTGGCTCCAGCTTTCCTGGCCTCTGAATGAATTGATTACGTCAAGTGCTCGTAGGAAATAGGAACTGGAAAGTGGTCCAACGTTAATTAATGTCAATGGCTTTTGGAGTCTGAATAATCCTTTAATCATGATGGTTTTAGACACCTCGATACGTTTGATAACATTCCTAATACTAACGTTAGCTAGCCTGCAATATTCATAGGCCTATTCATATAGGCTTATGTAACTCTCAGAACAAAATGATGTCCTCTTTTCGTTGAAAGTTGCCTAAAAAGGCCAGCGCTGAAACGTCACAGCTCGGAAACTCGGGTAACAACATTTTCTTCAAATAGCCTAAAAAACCAAACCAAGAACTTCCGATAATTTCGATATCGACTGAACGCGGATATAGAATAGAATCAAATAGAACAGGCGCAACTGCACGAATGGAAACTTCGGAAGGCAAGGAATGACATTGGCGTCTTGTGAATATAGAAAATGTACCTGTGGCGCGTCTGTATCGCCACGATTCTTGGGCTTGTGTGGTATTTCTCAGATTGCGGACGGGTAGTGACTCAACTCGTTTTATGTGTAGTATTTTGGCCATCGACTCTAAATGTCTTTGTAAAGACCAGACTGGAGAGCGGCACTCAGACAGACGAAGTGGCTGAAGATGAATCATTCCAGGTATTTTGAGAAGTCGATATTTATTTTATTGTGACGACTGAGCATTCAAATGGTTTCTGTAGCCTATGAGATGCCATCATTGCTGAATTGAAACACTCGTAATACTCAGTGTTACATATCGTGAGATATGTAGGTTTCAATTACGTTTTCAACACTGACAGAAACAATGTTACCAGTTTATGATTCATGCCACTGATCAACCATTAATCCCGAGGAGCATTTTAAATGTCAAAGGATTATTGTCTGTCAGTAATCTAAAATGGTAAACCAATGACACCTGACTTAAGTATAGCAGTTGTGTGGGTTCAAGTGTCTCTAAATCATAATGCAAGGTTATTAATAAGGACTTTTTCATGGTCCATATCTGGTTTGTGTCTGTGTCTATATGTGGTTTTGTGGGAGTATATGTGTGTATATATACTCCCACCATTACATTATCTAATTAAAATTTTTATATACAGTTGTGTGTTGCTGTTTCTGTGTGGTAGTTAATTGTAATTACCTGGCATCCCCGGTTTGAATCAGGACACAATTTGAAAAACAAGATTGAAACCAAAAGTGTTTACCGCTCCAGGACTGACTCTGAACAACCCTGCCCTAAAACACGTTTACACACTAACAGGCTGAACTACATTTGTTTCTGAGGGTCATCTATTGGGCCTCTATTATTCTCCAGAAGATGTCAACGTCATAGCACTCCATAGCCATATTCAAATGTCACCTTCATGTCTTCTAATTAGCAAATGTCTAATTACCCAATGTTAATTAGGGGAAATGAAGGTAAGAGCTGAATACGGTTGATGGCGTGTTTAAACGTGCCTTAGGGCCAGGTTGTTTAGTGCCAGTCCCGGAGCTGCAAACACATTTGGTTTTTATCCTTTTCTTCAAATTGATCCTGATTCAGACCTGGGATGCCAGGTCAAAACAATTAGCTACCAGATAGAAACAGTAAAACAGAACTGCTTTGACTGATATTTAGGAACCCACCTATAAGGACTGAGACGAACCTCATAGGAAGCTGAGTGTTCTTCCTAGCAACACTGCGTCTGCATTGCTTGCAATTTGGGGGTTTTCTGCCAAGTGTCTGTAAATCACTTTGTGACAACTCCTGATGTGAAACCTGATTCATCAAATATAGGCCTACATTTGATTTATTTTTGACTTATGTATTTTTATTTGGCTTAATCAGCGTGGTAAGGAATGCATCTTTTCAAAGCACTGTTATCTCTTCTGAATTGTCACACAGGAAACCGTTGAGGAAGAGCATTTAGGTTGTAGTACGGCTGACACTACATGCAACCCATTTACACCATTGGAGGGCCCAGCGTATCCCAGTGTGAAGAAGTCTCTTCAGCAAGGTGTGTGTCTACGCTCGAAATGAACTGAATCCTGGTCGGATCTGCCGTTGTCAAATGCTTTTTTTTTTGTGAACCACGCAATTGGGCATGCAGTGGGATACGGAAAAAGTCATTGAGCGTAAAAGTCAAATTCAATGTATTGTTGAATGACGCGGTATAAACTCCACACAGACACGTCACAGTTGAAGACTCGGCTAGTATTGAAGTTATGACCTATTTCGTACAATTAAAACAACATAGGAGGCGATGACCAATCACAGCCATCTTTTTACTCCCGTGGTATAACTGCACACCTCAGTCGATAACATGCAACAATCAGGAAGTTTACATGATATGTATATATTTTTTTTTATCGTTTTCTTGCAAAAGTTTTGTTAATCTCAGGAAACGCCTTAACGTGTGAATTGGACCATAGTGTTGAAGTAGTGTTGTCTACATACGTAAAATGTTTTTGTTTGGTATAAAGGTTTCAATGGCTGAGAGAACACATTTGTATTCTTATTTCTAGACAAGCATTCTATCTAACCAGTAGCTGTATTTGTCTTTCCTGCTCAGCTAGTTCTGCCCTGTTTTGTTTCTTTTTCAGTGCCTGGATTGATATGATACAGGCCCACAGATATAGATATATATATATAGATATATATATATATATATGCATTAAGGCTTTCTCACAGTGAATAAGAGGAAGTATCTGCGTTGTCACTGGTTGCAACGAAACATTGGCTTTTAGCTTTCAAATAATCAGAGAATGCCAGTTCTGTGTGGACTGAGCTTCCAAACCCTCTCATTCGGCACGATGGCGCCTAGTCTTAAGGAGAAGTTAAGATGTGGCTGTGGTCAGAGATGTCAAGTCGAGGAGAACGTATGAGTGGCTTGTGTTGCAGGATTTCACATCATCGGTCTGAGACTCATTTTGCTTCAAACAGGAAGCAGCCGATTGGGGCATATAAGCTGCTACAGGAACGTGGTAGCAGCTGAAGTTCTCCTTGCCGGTGGGATTATCAATACATCAAAAAAAAATTGCTGTCATTGATATGTTGTACGTATTCAAAACCTTGCTTGACTTAGGGCTGCGAGGCATGGCGTTCCACACCAGATAGCTTGAGACTGCTGTTTGTTCATTACATAAACATTTGTTTGTGTAGTAGAGGTAAGAGTAGATCTCTGCTACTGCAGTCAGATTGCGACCCCCCCCCCCCCAGTGAGCAATAGTAGGCTTTTGTTGGAAGGGAAAACCCTTCCTTATAAGGACCGACAAGCCTCTAACCTTAGAGAACGTTGAGTGATATAGCTGATGTATCTTGTGTGAGAATAATCTTCAGGTGTTCTTTTGTAGGAATATGATATGATGCTTTCCGATGGGCTGTCGTCACTTGTCTTGATTGGCTAGTTCAAACCTTTTGTGTTCCGTGAGGTGAATTTTAATCTATCTTGCTAAATGTCCAAATCTCATTAACCCTTGTTTGAGGTCTGGAAATGTTTGAATTATAACAGTTAATAACAGTTTGAATGCAGCAATGGCACCCATTGCTAAGATTGCTATTGGATGTAATCTTTAAAAATACCCCCCCGCCCCATGTGCCTGTAGAATTGGTGGGAAGTGTTGTTTGATGATTGATTTTTTTTTTTTTATTATTATTATATTTTACATATAAGTGGAAGAGCTATATACTGCTTTCTTTGTGGAGACTTAGAGATGCACCGATCCGATACTGCGGAAGCACAAAGTCCAGTACTCGTAATCGGTATTGAGAATGCAAAAGTAGTATTAGTGCGCCTAGATGTAAATCACACAATCCAGTTTAAAACAATGTCCAATTCGTCCTGGCAGTCCTGGCAGTGATTACATAAGGTAGGAGCCATGTTTAATGTTGACGCTAGAATGGACTGAGCCTGCTTGACATGTTCCCGCTGCTGCCCCTGGGGAATCCCGTAAACCCTATTTAGAACAGGGTAAGGAGCCTTTTCGCCCAACAATTCTTCCAGCTTTCAGGTCTTTGTTTCAAGCAAGGCGCACCGGTATTCCAGCACTTTAATGGTGTCACTTTTGGTCGTTAGGAGCTGTTCCAGATCAATGTTTGTTTGTGGGATCAATGTGGGATTTAAAAAATGGAGCCAGATAATTGAGAGAAGCTTGGGTGTGAAATAGAGCAGCCTCTGTAATTATTTCAGACACCTGACACCATGAGAGTTTAAAACACCTGCAGATCTTAAGGGAAGCCTTCCACTGACGTTTCCTCCCATTTGTTTCAGGTGCAGTGTCACCTTGTGAATCATCAACCTGCAGAGTTTTCTTGTATTTAAGGTGCGGTATGTTAGGCATTTCTTGTGAAAAGACATTCAGTTGTTTTGAAGAGTAGCAACATTTCAGAAGAAAGTAAGGACAATGTATTTCTTTTTCATTTCTGTTTCATCCTTTATTTAACCAGGAGCTCACAGTGGGCCAAAATACCAGCTTACATACAGATAACGCAACATAAAACGCAGCCTTAAAACATCAGTTAAAACGTTAGATGAATAGGAGTGTTTAAACAAGCTGGTTTAAAAACATGCAATTTGTGGTTACTCAATCCGTAATTTAAAAGGGACTAACAGTACAGTGATGTAATTTCAGGATCTTCTATAAACTGTTCCTGGAAGATGAGGCAGCAAAGTTAACAGCACACTCTTACCCGACTCTGTTCTTCTTATGCTTCTTATTATATAAATTACAGCTTTGAGATTTTAGGTGATAATTGCGTGACTCTGCAGTGTGAGCAAAGTGCTCCAATATATTTGCAGCAGCCATATGGTGGCCTTAGATAAATATATATACCAATGAATGTCGCCTCAATGATGTACATCCTACTAACTGACACAAGCTACAGTGATGTGTGGGAGGTCTTGTGTTTGATACAGATCTAAGACGACTGTGGTAGAGAGTGTCTGGTGTCTTCAGACTAGACCCGGTGGCAGTAATGTACAGAATAATATCCCCTTAGTCAAACTAAGGCAAAACAGCGGCTGCACCAAGAGCTCTTTTAACAATGAAAATCAAGACTTGTTCCTGAAGGAAAAGCCCTGTTTCGGTTTAAGCTTTTTAGTGAGCTGTTGAATGTGGTGCCAGGAAGACTGAGCTGTATGAAGATATAAAATCCCAAGCACTTGTATGAGGACACCAGGTCTATTGGTGTGTTTTGTAAAGCCATTTGTTTTTTGTTTTTCTCTCATTTAAGACAAATTTGAGATAAAGGTTATGTTGAATAACATTAAATGTTTCCTACAATCTGAAAATTGCCTCATGAAGTGTGGCAGTAGTGCTACAAACGATGCCGTCATCTGCATTAATGTACTTTAGGACCAGCAATGTTTTCACTCATTTATTCGAATTGTGAACAATAATGGGCAAAGGATGGAACCTTGCGGCACTCCAATATTAAACGTGGGATGTACCAGGGACGTAGGGTGACATTTTGGGATACTTTTCACATTCAATATGTTGTTACTGCCAAAGAGTTATAAAACAGAGATTCTGTACAACACACCAGAACATCTTGGAATTCTTGCGAAGCAGAGTTGAGTCAGTGTCTTAGGTAGCTGAAACTGTTATTACTACAATCATGTGAATATCACTGCCATGTTTACTATTCTGTCAAAAACATCTTCATATCTGGGGAGTGCCTTTTGATTTGACAGCCTGCCCCAGCGTGCAGTTTAACTTGAGACAGCCGTTTGACCTGATCACATGTTTTTGGAGGTTAGTTTTGCTAGCTCAAGTGTTTCCCAACTCCGGTCCTAATGCACCCCAACAGTACACATTTTATTGTAGCCTCAGAGAAGCACACTTGATTCAGCTTATCAACTAATCATCAGTACCTCATTGATTTGAATTCGGCATGCTTGTCCGGGGCTACAACAAAAACGTGGTCTTGGGAGTTCCTAGAGGACTGGAAAATAGAGAACCACTGCGCTAGCTAATTTCCTTGTGCAAGTGTGATCTGGATTTTTGTTGGCGAATCTTCATAATATCTTTATAGTGTACTATCTATGGTAATACTTAAAAATTGTATTATAAATTACAGAAGCAGAAACCTACTCTGAAACTCTGATGTGCCTGTGTGTTTATGTACTGTGTTCAACAATATATTGAGAAATTTGCCAAACCCTCAAAATTCGTTTTTCAATACTGCATTATTTTTAATGTTCTGTATTCACTCGATGTTGGCATTTCTGCCTTAGTGTTTAATCAGTGTTGTCCTTAGTGTTTGAGTGTGCCTACACCCAGCTGGTCCTGCCCTGGTACTGCGTCCCTGAGCCCTGTGAGAGGCAGCCCATCCATCAGGCACTGTGGAGGGAATTCGACCAGGTCATCGATAGAGTCATCAGCCGAGGCAGAGACTTCGATGTCTGCACTGGAATTCTGGGCTGCGTTCGCATCCTGACCTATCACCTTAACAACGCCAAACAGTCCGGCAGGTGAAATATACCAAACGCACGCAACCAGAAGCGAAAGACTCCCGTGTTACATTTCCATTCTACAGCTTTATCGCTTATCTGTTCTGTTTAAGAGGGTTGTGTATGTTTTATTGTTTTTGGAAATCATTAACATGTTTTTGCACTTTTATTGGGTGTAGCAAACATTTTTTGCTAGTTTGCATGTGACCTACATACATTGTCACATGATTGAACCTGCGTTAAAATGATCCCTAATCAAGGTATATGCTCTGTCTAATGTCATTTATCTACAGTGTAATAAGTCATAACAGGAAAAAAAAACTTTGATTTGTCTCATTTGCTCGTCTTCGCAGAGAACCATTGTTCAGCTCTAGAGGAGAGGAGGTTGCAGTTCTCAGAGTTTTCTCCGAAGCACTGGTGCGAAACTTTCTTCCTGAGTCCCTATGGGGACTGGCAGTCAGCCACTGTGTCTTCAATGAGATTGTTGCCTTAAAAGGTAAGACCCACAAAACAGGCCAGTCAGCTTCACATGTATTCTCTTACCACATTATTGAAGTTATTAAAATTAGAAAATGATCAGAAAACCAAAATCAGTCAGGGATAGAGATTAGAATGCTACTCTTACTTTGCGGCAGCCAAAATAATGACTCTCTTCAGGATAAACTGAGTACAACAGGTTTTCATTGAAGCCTGCAGATAATTGGCAGTGTTTATGGCTTTGTAATGGTAAGAGGTATTTCTGTCGTGAAACTGGAACTACTGGTACTACAGCTGTAGCATCTATTGAGTCTCGGTAATGGTCAAAGAAACTTGGATGTCAGGACTGTTTATTTTTTCCTGGCTAAAGAGGATGAACATTTAAACCATTTAACGTACGCTTATCCGGTGCGATTTACAGCAGCATTTAGGATTAAGTGCCTTAGTCCTGGACACGCCAACAGATTTATTTTCCATGTATCGGTTTGGGGGACAAGAACCACCAACTCTCTAACCAATCTGCCATGCTAATAGTTAAATCAAGACACACTGGAGGTGGCTATTGTGGGAGGGGTCTCAGGGGGGTGGGGTCTCAGGGGGATGGGCTCTCAGTTGGAGGGGTCCCAATAATTCTCAGACTGAGATTGTGTTTCCTATTAAACATTTCTTTGTCCTCCTACTGCTGTGTTATTTCACTGTCCCGTCGCGTTGACTTTGTCATCCGTGCCCTCAGTTTTGGAGGTGCTGGTGACCTGGCTTTCGGACCCTGACAACCTCAACCAGCTGGTGGTGAGTCAGCTGGACATAGTGACCCCTAAGAGCTCCGTAGAGGACCTGAGTGAGTTGGAGTCTGACAGATCCTCCCTGGAGGGCCAGGCTAGTGGAGCGTGAGTGACTGGTTTCCTGTCAGGCTGACATGCTTTTGTCCCTAGTAGAAACAGTTTGATGCTGGTATGGTGATGTGCATAGAACATGTAAATGACGATTTGTTGGCTAATTGTTTTTGTGTTTTTAGGAATCTAGAAAAAACAGAGGACACTCAAAACAATGAGAAGAAGTCCAAAAAGAAAGGTGTGTCTGTGATCGTGGTTTTACTGTGCATCTGGAGACCAGAAGTCCCCATGGAGATAGTAAAGGTTTAGGTATAAAGGTTAGGTTATTGAGGTTAAGTTTAGGGTTTGGGAATGGTGAATATTTCTTTCCGTCCTGTCTCCCTGAAACAATAATCATAATTAAAAATAACAAGAACTGAATATTTCTCTCATGTATGTTTTTCATTTTTCCAGCCAACAAATTGACTGAAGGCTGGTCGAAATTCCTTCACAAGATGAAACCAAAGAGAGCTAAAAAGAAGAAGATGAAGGAAAAGGAACAGACGCTGCTGTTCAGGGCCATGTCCTTTAACAGCAATCTGTCAGATGAGGACGAAGGGAGAAGCCAGGAGGCCCCCATTTACAGCCAGCAGGAATCCAACAATGTAAAGACACTGCAGTAGAAGACAGAGCAACTCTGCAGTCAGCACAGCGCTCCACATTCTGCCCTTGTCTCTTCACGGCCATTTGTATTGATTTCTAAAGACCTAGTGAACACTGTCGGTGCACACATGCCATCTATTTAGACAAAAACCGTAATATAAAAAGCCCTTTGCAGAATTGCCATCTGTCCACTTGTGAACGCTTCTATGTTTCTGATGTAAAATTAGGTATCAACACAAGAATGAAATATGACAGCGCTGGATTTTTTTTTTGTGGTTTGTTTGGTTCCCCAGGAAGACTGCAGCCTGGAGGACTACCTGAGCGGTGTACAAGAGGACATGATGGAGTTCAAGCTGTCATACGAGATGTGGCGTGTCGGTCACTGGGTGGTCAGTGTTCCCTATGTGAGTCAAGTCATCCACTGTGGAATTTTATTAATGCATCTATTGCTAAATATGAACCTGATCTTGGTGGAGAGACGCACTTGGCAGTTGTGTTAACGTTTGAGCCAGGATTGTGCTGAAAGGAAGATGTCATTGTCTGTAGGCTCAGAGGGAAGATGAGGAGCTGTGTTTTACAGTTCACATCGAAGAGAGGGACAACCCTGAGAACCTTCACTGGGATGTTAAGAAGACACAGACAGACATCATCCACTTCCGCAACCTATGGCAGGTTAGAAACAGAAGAAGTGAGGTGGCATTTTTGCAAGCGTGTTTCACAAGATACCACTGAAACGAGGAACCAGACTGCTGCATGTTTTTCAACCAGACTTTCTCAACCGGTTGTCTCGACAGGATGCCACAACAAAAGTTCTCTAAATAATAAACATTATTATTATCATTATTAATAATAATAATTACCCATGTGTGTAGAGCTATTTGATAATTAAATCATGCCATGTCACTTACGAGTTTACTCTGGCAGTTATTTTCTGCCAGTCTTCCAATCTGTCTTTTGTGGCAGCGATGTGGCGTTAAACATCAGTCAAAGCGTAACTAGGTTGGTTTACATTGGACTTGTACAGGTTGAGTTAGTACGCCAGATAAATTATTGACTGTGTGAAAAGACTGCAACGTTAAAAAATAAATCATTCTGAATGATCCAATTCTAAATTATCGATTCGACATCCAATAATTTGTGATGCACGACGCACAATGCGGGCTCCATATGTCAGTTTGATTTTCTGCGAAGGAACCGGCCAGAATTTTATTCACTCAGACAGAATGAGGATATTACCTAACCTAGTTGGTAGCAGATTTGGCTCAAAGCATTTGTCGCTATGGTTTCTGATTATGCTCTCTTTCCGGAGCCAAATTTGCGCAAATTCTGGGTTGACTGACAGGTTATGAATCCTATTTTCTGGACGATCCCTCAGCTTGTCACCACAGACAATCTTACAGTGTCCATCATTTTGACAATATACTTTGTTTTTTAGGAAAAAATAGTATTGTTAAAATATTTTTCTCTTAGGAATGAAGCGTAATATCATTGCCACCCTTTTTGTAGCATACAGTTTTTGTGTAATTCATTTTCGTTCAAAAGTGGCCAAACTATCCTAGCCCAAACTGTCATAGATCATTTTCAATGTAATGTGTCCCGTCCCTTGAATGGATCATATATTCTTCTTCTTTTTTTTTTTTTTTAGGACTTAGCTAATTTACCATCCCTATCAGAGTTAGAGAGGAACATCGAGGAGGACTTTAAAGGGGCCACAATCTCCCTCCAGCTCTTCTTACAGGTACACTTGTACACATCAGACTCAAGAGCCCAAATGAACATCACTGATTTGATTTTAAAAAAAAGTCTTATTCTCCCTGTTCTCTCCAGGAGCTAGTGTCTGATGCCCTGATGGGTAACAACCAGACGGTTTTTCAGTTCTTGTGTCCTCTGGACAAGCTGCTGAGTGAAGAGAAGTGTGTGGGAGGACTCTGGAGCCTTCTCAGTGGTCTGGCTGAATTCCTTACTCCAGCCCAGGAGGAAGACGAGGTAGGCATTTTAATAACAGGTTCAGCAAGGCCTGTGAACACCAAGTAAAATGATGTATATGTGTAAATTGACATAGCAAATAAAGTCTTCTGATTTTGATTCTACGGTCATCTTCAGTTGGACGCTGCAGTTGAGACCCTCTGGTGGTGTATAAACTAATCACAGAGGTTGGGAATCTCTGGGGCTCAGCATGAGATCTTCTGATTAATCCAATCTGCTCTGAAAGATTTTATATGGAAATAATAGATGTGATTAAAAGATGAATTAGTTGAAGAAAAAAAAGTGACTTCCTGAGTAAACTCTTTAATCTATCCAGGATAAGGCCAATCTGGCTATTCTTGGTGTGTCTGTGTCTGTGTCTGTGTCTGTGTCTGCGTGTGCGTGTGCGCAAATATCGATATCTCTATCGCTGATCCAGATATAAGATATTGTATCCTTTTAAATTTACATTTTTTAACACATTTCTCCCCTCCCTATTTTTTAACGTTCAATGTTGCATATTCATCTCGCCGCAACCACTCCGGAGCAGTTGGGCGAAAGTTGAAGGTCGAGACAACTCTCCAAGCATCAGAAAGTCTTCTCCAGCCTTGACGTGCCTCAGCTTACTTGCGTTGACAGATTTTTGATTGTTTGGTTACCCAAATCCTCTACCCAATCCGGAGGATCAGAATCCCATTTTTCAGTTTTGAAAATCCCAACATTTAATTGGATAGAATTAATACAGACAAAACATAAATTTTTTCCATCAGTTTCATTACTGGCTTGGGTCACCTGGGGTTGAGAATCCCATTCTGCTCTGGTAAAACCAACTGCCTGAAAAGACGGCTTGGCGTCCTCAGAGCTATGCCCTGCAGGAAGAACAACATGGCATGGATGCCGTCCGTCTCTCCCCGACGCGCCGCCCGTCTCTCCCCGACGCGCCGCCCGTCTCTCCCCGACGCGCCGCCCGTCTCTCCGCGACGCGCCGCCCGTCTCTCCGCGACGCGCCGCCCGTCTCTCCCCGACGCGCCGCCCGTCTCTCCCCGACGCGCCGCCCGTCTCTCCCCG
>JACXGI010005332.1:8658-47916 GCA_016801175.1 Esox masquinongy | reverse complement strand
ACAGAACTAGACTGAGAGACCATTTAAAGGCCTTTGCAGGTGTTTTGGGTTAATTAGCTGATTAGAGTGTGGCACCAGGTGTCTTCAATATTGAACCTTTTCACAATATTCTAATTTTCTGAGATACTGAATTTGGGGTTTTCATTGGTTGTCAGTTATAATCATCAAAATTAAAAGAAATAAACACTTGAAATATATCCGTCTGTGTGGAATGAATGTATACATTATACATGTTTCACTTTTTGAATGGAATTACTGAAATAAATCAACTTTTTGATGATATTCTAATTTTATGACCAGCACCTGTAAGTGGGATGTTGCTGTTGATAATTCCCTCTTGGCACAGCAGTCACTGCCTCATAGACCAGCTGTCTCATTGCAGGGTTCAAATCCTGATGGAGGCATACCAACAATTCGTGGGGCGACATATAGTTAATGTTCATCAACAACTCCTTTTCCTTCTCTGTTATAGTCCACTAGAAAGCAAAAATGCCGCCAAATTAAAATGTACAACTAAGCTGGAATATACTACAATGTCGGTCGATCAATACCACTTGCCATTGTAAAACTAGCTGTTCTTCCACGAGTTCGGCTCACAAAACAGTTGAAAAAGTGCCAACATTTATAAAAATTGATTACAACGTCGGCAAATTCTTTAGTTAAAAAAAAGAATAGCCTAATATTATTTTGTGTTGAACTGACATTCAACACAGCATAGCTACAAAATGTATTTTTTAAATGTATTCATTCAGATTGTGATGTGATGTAAACCAATAAGTGGCATGTCTTCATTAGTTATCGGCATTGTCATACAAACTCAGGGAAGGCATATCCAGAAACCACTGAAGGATGTGAAAAAATGTACTAATTTAATGATTCTTCATTATGTAGCATAGCCATTCAGATGTATATCCTATGTATGATATAAAACA
This sequence comes from Esox masquinongy, assembly GCA_016801175.1. NCBI lineage: Eukaryota > Metazoa > Chordata > Actinopteri > Esociformes > Esocidae > Esox > Esox masquinongy. The sequence continues at coordinate 46,984 of JACXGI010005332.1, read as the reverse complement.
TATGACATGTAACGCATGTGCCATATAGGATATAATTTGAATATTATTAGTTGATGCTTTTCTATTTACACATCTCTCTGTTTGTGTCCTAGGCTAAATATAATGTATTAGTTGTTCAGTCTTGGTAGATGATTTAAACAGACTACCCAGAAAGGCATAGGCTGGAATGTTTCCACTGATAACGTAGTGGGCTAAGTGGTCATAAAACGTCACCCAAATTCACATTTTGGGTTATAATAGAGATATTTTCAGAAATGCTCTCTTGCTTTTTACCAAGCCTCTCTGTGTGCATCTTTACTCTTACAACCTCAAATCTCTGGAGAACTGTAGTCTTTGATTTTAGTAGTGCAGTTCTATAATCTCTTATTAAATTCATATTACAATCATTCGTTGACTCCTTGGAATCATCTACACTGCTCAAAAAAATTAAGGGAACACTTAAATCACACATCTGGTCTCGATGAAGGAAATATATTAAAGATGAAAATCTTTACTGTGCATTGTGAAATTCCTTGAGAATAAAATGATGTTACAACGGTCAATGGAAACCAAAATCACCAACCGACTGAGGGCTGGATTCAAACTCAAATTCAAACAACTGAAATGACAGGCTGTTCCAATTTGCATTAATTTCATCACGGCAACTCATACTGTGACTCAGTAGTGTGTATGGCCCCCACGTGCCTGTAAGCACTCCCGAACACATCTGGGCATGCTCCTGATGAGACGGCGGATGGTGTCCTGGGGAGATCTCCCAGATCTGGATCAGGGCATCATTGAGCTTCTGGACAGTCTGTGGCACTACTTGGCAGCATTGGATGCACCGATACGTAACGTTCCAGAGGTTCTCAATTGGATTCATGTCTGAGGAACGTGAGGGCCAGTCAATGGAATCAACGCCTTCGTCATCCAGGATCTGCCTACACACTCTGGCCTTGTCCACTCTGGCATTGTCCTGCACCAGGAGGAACCCAAGGCTCACTGCACCAGCATAAGGTCTGACGATGGGTCTGAGGATTTCATTCCGATACCTAACAGCAGTCAGGGTACTGCTGGCTAGCAGGTGGAGGTCTGTACGTCCCTCCAAGGATATGCCTCCCCAGACCATCACTGACCCACTGCCAAACCAGTCATGCTGGATGATGTTGCAGGCAGTTCACCTTGACGTCTCCAGACTCTTTCACGTCTGTCGCATGTGCTCATTGTGAACCTGCTTTCATCTGTGATAAGAACTGGGCGGCAATGGCAGACCTGCCAATTCTGGTGTTCTCTGGCGAATGGCAATCGAGCACTGGTCCCACTTGAGGACATCAGGCCCTCGTGCCACCCTCATGGAGTCTGTTTCTGACAGTTGTCAGAAACATGCACACCAGTAGCCCGCTGGAGGTCATTTTGTAGTGCTTTGGCAGTGCTCCTCCTGTTCCTCCTCACACAAAGAAGACACCGTTACTGCTGCTGGGTTGATGCCCTTCTACAGCCCTGCCCAGTTCTCATCGAGTAACGGCCCGTTTCCTGGTATCTCCTCCATGCACTTGAGACTGTACTGGGAGACACAGCAAACCTTCTTGCGACAGCATGTATGGATGTGCCATCCTGGAGGAGCTGGACTACCTGTGCAACCTGAATGGGCTGCAGGTACCGCCTCATGCAACCAGTAGTGACAAGGACACTAACAAGATGCAAAACTAGAGAAGAATCAGTCAGGATGGATAAGGAGAGAGCAATTTTTTTCTCTGTGGCCACCACCTGCAAAACCATTCCCTATTTGGGGGTTGTCTTGCTGTTGCCTCTCCAGTGCACCTGTTGTCACTCAAATTTGCACCAAAACAGGTGACACTGATTCACAATCGCTTATGCTTCCTAACTGGACAGATGGATATCCCTACAATTTAATTGACTTGGTATTATACTGTGATGATTACGTGTTACCTTCATTTTTTTGAGCAGTGTAATAAAAGAGTCAGAATTCAGTTCCACCACCACCCGTTTCATTTTCCCTGAAAAAAAATAAATGCTCTACATTTATATTATACTATTAAATACACTTTAGTAATCTATAATAAATGTATCTTTGCCAGAAAATATTAATTTAGATTAACACGAAAAATGAAGTTCACCTAGTCTTCAACTGAACACAAGGTGAATACTGGTAAGATGCTCTTAAAGCTAGGTCACCTGCCGCCCCAATCAGGTGAGGGCAGAAACCAAACTATGCACCACATTGGGGCACAAAGACCATCATTGTGAAAAATTGGGGTGTTTCCATTCTGCCAAACAAAAAATTGCCCTTCCTGTTTTGTTGGCAAACATTCCACCCGTATACTGTTTCTGTGGTAATAAATAAATACATACCATTCCTACATGACGGTCAACATTGAATATGCGCTTGTTTGAGCCTTGTTCATAAAGTTTGGAGAGAACCAATTTCTCGACACCAAACACAACCCCATCCTTGCATCGGATCCCAATTGCTGTGCTATATGAAAAAAGCAAGGAACAACAATTAAGCAACTGAGTCACAAAAAGTAATTTGTCCATAAAACTGTTATTTACCCCATTATGTGGGTACTGCATTGAAAACAAAGTGTAAAAGGACCAATATTGTAATACACAGTGGCTTCGGAAAGTATTCGGACCCCTTCACTTTCTCCACATTTTGTTGTTTTATAGACTTTATTTATAATTCATAAGATGTATATTTCCAATTAGACAACGACTCTAAGGACACTCAAGGCTGTAATCGCTGCCAAAGGTAAAGGGGTCAGAATACTTGTATGAATTTGATGTTTTTTATACATTTGCTGAAATTCCTAAAAACCTTTTTTGCTTTATCATTATGGGGTATTGTGCGTAGATTGAGGGTAAAAAAATCAATTTAAAAAAATCTATTTAAACTAATTTTAGTATTAGGCTGTAACATAACCAAATGTTATGATATAACATAACCAAATGTTATGTTTTATGATAAAAAACCGAATACTTTCTGAAGGCACTGTATACACGTGAAAAAGTACTCCCCCTGCAATTATTGTTTTTTTTTGTTGTTTTTTACATATATTTGGACACAAAATCCCAACCACATTCATTGATACAGGTTAATTAATTTAACAAACACTGTGGAAGCATAACCGTAAAGATGAGTGGCCAAACATTCCTCCCTGTTGTAAGGGACAGTTACAAGAAAAAACTACATTAAGTAATTTTAGCAAAAGGGAGCGACACCAGCTATTGAAGCTAGGGGTGTACTTATTTCTTCCACAGTATGAAATTTGAAGAATCTAATATTGCATGTCATTTGTTAATTAATCTTAGCATGTCATTTGTTAATTAGGTCATCTGTCAATTGTGTTGAAATTAAGATTACATGTCCAAATATGTTATAAAAAATACAGCTTTCCAGGTGGTTTACTCACTGTTTCAAATGACAATACAATACAATACACACACACACACACACACACACACACACACACACACACACACACACACACACACACACACACACACACACACACCTGCTGTTTTCTACTGCCTTCATGGCATATTCCACCTGGAACACTCTTCCGTCAGGGGAAAATGTGGAGGCAGACAAGTCATACTAGAAAGTAAGAGACAAATGTTATAATATGATGGCTACTGCTGTTGAAATAACACACACTATAAACTACTCTTAACACTTTAACATGAATATAACGAACCTCATGGGTGTTACTTTTAACAGTGCTATTCATAACAAAACCATGGAAGTACTCTAACGTCATATGCCTAAATGAGAAATTCATTTTAAAAACACGGCCAGTGTGTTATCTAGTTAATTAGCTAAATGGCTTCGACAATGGCTGAACTTACAAATGACTGATGTTGTGTCTCTGACTCAATGGTGAAGTTAAATGTGCTGAAAGATACTGTCAGACAGAGCAACCAATAACTAACACCAGGCATTTGGTTGAACTGGTTTCAATTTCGATTTAGCTTAGCAAGCTAACTCAACTTAGCAAGCTAACCAACTAGCCTGCAGCGCCAGCGCAAGTGACTCAGCAGGCATGACAACATGGCTAGCTATCAAAATTTGAAAGAACAGCTAGCAAACTAGTTATGAATTACCAGTGACATTTATTTAACCACTATGTGCAATTACAGATCTTAAACTAGATTTGACGTGTTATTATTTAAAGTTAATTTTCTATTCAAACATACAAGTATAAGAGCCGCCAGAACAACCAACCAACAGGCTAGATAGCTACAATTAGCAATTTGCTAGCCAGTCCAAAACTTGCCGGGGCTCGAAGTATAGGAATATTTAATTTGATGGCATAAAAACTATGAAGAGCAGTATCTTAGCTATCATATTTACCCCAGTTCCGATTGAACTCATCGTGGTAAAAAGACTCCAGAAATCCTTTACAGCAACTTAATCTGATGTTTCACCCAGGTTTCAGAACATCCCAGTCATTCACCCACCGACCAACAAGTAAATGGCTTTGTGTTGTTCGCCAGCAGCAGCCGTAACGAACAAGACCAAATACTGCCATCTATTGTGGTGGAGTCTAGTAGCTGGCGAAGATTGAAAAAAAGGTAAACTGAGTATTAACATCAAGGATAAACTTAATGATCAAAATCTTGCTATAAGAACACGTTTGCATAATTACCATCCATCCTTGTTCCATTTTCTAATTTTGACTTCGGACTTCAAAAGTTTGATTTGTTAAATGATTACTAAGAAGATAATATATACATTCTCAGCTGTTATTTCAGTGTTTTGAGTATGTTGATTTCACTATTTAAAAATTAACATAGGGTCAGGTTTGCAGACACAGATTAAGCCAAAACTTGAATTAAAAAATCAAGCTCACTGAAAATCTCCAGTTACAGTGGCAGCCATACATGACCAAACCATAACATCCCTTTCACTAAATTTGAAAGGTGTTATGCTGAGAAATGTTTTTCCTACACACATTCCTCTTGCCATCACTTTTAGCTCTTTTCCACTGCATGGTACCGGTTCAACTTGCTCAACTCAACTCACCTCGATTCTACCTGGTACCATGTTAATCTTGGTCTCATCTGTCCACAAAAAAAATTCAGGACTTTGTAGGCTTTTTTCCGATATTCATACCTATCAGTCATTTTTTGTCTAATTAATAGCTGTGAGTTGAGAGGGTGTTTAATTAGAAATGTTTGCACTTTAAAACAATTCCACACGCACAAGCTGGTAAAATTATAAAAATGCTGGCGTACAATTAGAAAAGAACAATTTCATAATGTTAAGCTGTATTCAAACGTTTGGAACTGTTCATATTTTCAACCATTTGAAAACGTTTTGTGAGCGATGTTGGTAAAAGTTACCACGTTGTCACCAAGGTTAAATAATTCCCAATGTACATCTTGATACAAACTACAACGTAAAACATAACGTTCATCTAACAATTATAAAATGTAATAAAAAACGTTCTGTGCTAGCTGGGAAAGGTTGCCTATTTTACATTATTGCATTTTATTTAATTAGACCAACTGTTTGGTGGGGTTCTTTGGTTCAGTCTGATTGAGATTTATGAATTATTCGACTGCTCCTGCTGGACAAAAGTTGCGCAACAACAGAATTCCACTTGGAACGTAAACTTCCTCAATACCGAATATTTGGCACCAGTGGTATCGGTGACTTGAACAATTACAGGTAATGTTTACTGACACAGATAAACAACTCTCTGGTTACATTTGGTATTAATCTTTAATAAGGTAACACTATACTGGCTTGTGAAGAAAAAGTTGAATAGATAGGTAGCTAAGTTAGCTAACTACTTTTCAATGAAGCTAGCTAGCTAGCTTTGCTTGCTAACATTTGCCACAGCTATCGCTTGACCCAGGGAGTGGATCTTTATTTGACCTTTGCTGCTGAGAAATCAGACTAAAATATGACATATGTGCACATGGCACTTTCTTCGGTTTCGAAAAACAAAATTGAGAACGAAATACTCACACTAACTTAATGTTTGGTAGCTTCCAGGTCAACTATGAAACGTTATTAACATGCCACCATAACACAGACATGCATATTTCTTGTAGGTTCATGCATATAATTCGTACTGTAGTTGGCTGTTAAATTGCAGACACAATTGGTATCGGATTTCTGTATAATGTAGCCTAGCAACTATTAGCAAACCTGAATATTTTAATGGCTTCCAATTCCTACTTACTTTAAAGCATAGAAGGACAATGTTCAACTAACTGGAACTGGTGTTATGTTTACATTTTAGATATTTAAGAAAAGCTATTTTCCAAGATCGATTTACCTTAGTGAGTTCATACACTTTTGTACTCTCGTGAAATATGTATCTTTTCAATGCCCACGAACAATTTTAATATTTTAGTGAATTTATTAACAAAATGCTAAATTATTAAGATAAATGATTATCTCCATGAAGTATTCAAACAACATGTATGCCGCCATCTTGTGTCTTTAAACCTTTCATCGATCGAGACAGGTGGTATCCATCTCAAAGTACTGCATGTCATGATCAGTCAGTGAGATGTTTTAAAGAGGTAGGAGTGCAACAAACACATGACCGGAATACTTCAGCGATCAAACATTTATCAATTTGTATAATGTAGCATTGTGAGTGGGAGCCCATAGAATTGTAAAATAGTTTTTTTTGCATGCTTCTTTCCTATTGGCTGTTCTTGACAGGTGAGTTGAAAAGTCTTTCATTCATTAATCTTGGACGTTCTTTCGGATGCTGTAAAGGGTTGTCATGTGTTGTATCACATTACAGTTAAGATGACAGAACAGTAGCTATTCAGTATCGATATAGCACTGTGGTGGAATTACAGTTTGCTAATGGCTACTAGAATTAAAGCTTACGATGTTAGAAATGCACTACAAAGAGCTAAGTATAAGATTTCTAGCTTGGAATACGAGCTCTCTGTGAAGTAAGTACTAAAGCAGCTATGCTGCAGCTAAGGGAACCCTACTTTGCCCCTGAGTTGATATTTTGCATGCCTTTAGGTGATGGAAATTATGATGAATTTTAAGGTTTCTTGTTTATTTACGTATGATAGAAAAACAGGTTGCTCAATGTTTGGGTATAGTATGTAATAGTTGTAGGGTGTAAAATACAAAAGAATTAATGACTAGTAGGCTAATATGGATGATTGTGAATGGAACAATCGATGGCTCAGCAATCAAACAGCCAGCAGTAATTTATAGCATATAATAAATATATAAAAACTTCAGTGTACCTTATTTTTAAACATATTGTTCAATTTATTGCATAATTTCAAGCTATTTATTGCCATATGGTATTTGTCCAGATCTCCCGACTCTACTAAATTTAGTGTAAACACGTAATGACACTCATCCTGATATTAAAGTATGCAAGGTGTCAGGCTGTTGGCGATTGGGACTGTTGGCCTATACTGAATGACAAGAGTTTTGAGAGCAACATGAGAAATGTTGGCTAATGATATTTGTTCTGTTAGAAATTTGACACCTTCCCTCTCAAATAACATGATTCAGACAATGCTGTGGACTGTCGACTGAGAAGGTTCTTGATGCCTTTCCTTAGAGGGAGGGCGCTAACATAATATCAAATCGCACCAGTTGACACAAACATTTTATGAAAGTGTCCATATAAATTTATTTTGAAATCCTCATTAAGGTATATTCTTTTGGCATTTCTATATCCACTGAGAGGATAAAAGCGGCGTGGTTATACATTTGTTTTAATTCTGAGACCCCCTCATGTCAGTCAGAATTCTTTGTTAGTGAGCTTAATCAGACGCATTCACCTGGGAAACATATGACCTCCTTAATTTGCCCCAGAAAAACGTTTCTTGCGCCAAACAAGTCTTAGATTCTTCTCTTATAACAAAATGGATGGAACTCAGAGAGCCAAACATTCTCACTTGTTTATTCTCATTTATTCCAAGGGAGGGCTGCTGCTCTGAGAGTGAAGAGGAAATCAGTCTGTCATGGACACACAGCAAGGAACTCAAAGACTCCCTCGTTGATATGTACAAAGGTGAATAAACCTTTCTGATAATTTAGTGACAATTACTCTTCAGATACTTCTTTGCCCTTTAGTTTTGTTGATGTTTGGTTTGTGGAGAGTTACATTTTTCATTTTAAATGTAAAAATAATTTTGTAGACACTTTTATCCACAGCAAGTTACAGTAGAGAGCAGATACATTTTCATACTTTTAATCCTGGATTTGTATCAGTTGTATCAGAATGGTCAAGGATGATAAACCCAGATTTATAGCATGTCCATTCTATGATGATTAGAACACATTTTGAAGTGTAACCTAATTACAGCAGCTATGAAAACTGAACCATGTTTTTTATTTTGATTACTGAGTTTGAAAACTTAGTTTTTCCAAGAATTGTATTGTTTGTGGATAATTTTTTTGTTAAATTTATTTTCTGAAAAGGGTAACGGTTGGATGGAATTACCAAAAAGCAATTGAAATGTTATACTTAAGTCTCTCCTCAAGAGGGCATACTTGCTATTTCAAAACGTTACTTTAGAACTTCAGAATGAAGGAAAACTGAGATGAGGATGGGGAAAAATATCAGACCTTGCAAACAACTATTGAAGAATTTACACTGTTAATCTTGTTAATTGTCCCATTACATTTATCAACAAGGATATAAAGTATCTCTTAATAGGAAACATTTGCATTGTCATTGATTTGCTTTGCTACTAATCTTAGAAATATACAGTTGTGCTCAAAAGTTTGCATACCCTTGCAGAATTGGTAATATATGTACCATTTGTATAGAAAACTTGAGTGAGCAGGCAAAACACATGTCTTTTATTTATTATGGGATTCACATTCAACTGTAGGTCATAACAGAATGGCACAATCATAAAAGAAAACATGGCAACAAAGAAATGAAATGAACTGACCCCTGTTCAAAAGTCTGCATACCCTTAGTTCTTAATACTGTGTATTGCACCCTTTAGCATCAATGACAGCATGCATTCTTTTGTAATAGTTGTCTATGAGGCCCCGAATTCTTGCAGGTGGTATGGCTGCCCATTCGTCTTGGCAAAATGCCTCCAGGTCATGCAAAGTCTTTGGTCGACTTGCATGAACCACACGTTTGAGATCTCCCCAGAGTGGCTCGATGATATTGTGTTCAGGAGACTGTGATGGCCACTCCAGAACCTTCACCTTTTCTGCTGTAATCACTGGAGGGTCAACTTTGCCTTGTGCTTAGGGTCATTGTTGTGCTGGAAAGTCCAAGAGCGTCCCATGCGCAGCTTACGTGCAGAAGAATGCAAATTGTCTGCCAGTATTTTCTGATAACATGCTGCATTCATCTTGCCATCAATTTTCGCAAGATTCCCCGTGCCTTTAGAGCTCACACACCCCCAAAACATCAGTGAGCCACCACCATGCTTCACAGTGGGGATGGTATTCTGTTCACTATATGCCTTGTTGACCCCCCTCCAAACATAGCGCTTATGGTTGTGACCATAAAGCTCTATTTTGGACTCGTCACTCCAAATTAGTGTGCCAGTAGCTGTGAGGTGTGTCAAGGTGTTGTCGGGCATATTGTAACCAGCCTTTTTTTGTGGCATTGGCACAGTAAAGGCTTCTTTCTGGCAACTCGACTATGCAGCTCATTTTTGTTCAAGTATCGTCGTATTGTGCTTCTTGAAACAACCACACCGTCTTTTTCCAGAGCAGCTTGTATTTCTCCTAAGGTTACCTGTGGGTTTTTCTTTGTATCCCAAACAATACTGTCAGTGTTGGTTGAAATCTTTCTTGGTCTACCTGACCTTGGCTTGGTATCAAGAGATCCCCAAATGTTCCACTTCTTAATACGTGATTGAACAATACTGACTGGCATTTGCAAGGCTTTGGATATAGTTTTATATCCTTTTCCATCTTTATAAAGTTCCATTACCTTGTTACGCAGGTCTTTTGACAGTTCTTTTCTGTACCCCATGGCTCAGTATCTAGCCTGCTCAGTGCATCCACGGGAGAGCTAACAAACTCATTGACTATTTATACACAGACACTAATTGCAATTTAAAAAGCCACAGGTGTGGGAAATTCACCTTTAATTGCCATTTTCCCCTGTGTGTGTCACCTTGTATGTCTGTAACAAGGCCAAACATTCAAGGGTATGTAAACTTTTGATCAGGGCCATTTGGGGCATTTCTGTTATCACTATGATTTAAAAAGGAGCCAAACAACTATGTGATAATAAATGGCTTCATATGATCACTATCCTTACATTTGCATGATCAGTCATATTTTCAAAATCAATGGCAATATTTCACATTTTCTGCCAGAGTATGCAAACTTATGAGCACAACTCTACAGACCTGGGAGTCCGTTGGTATACATATATAAACAGTTTGTACTCCTTAACAAATATATCTTTTTAAATGTATTACTATTTATTTGATTTAAGTACATTTTTTCATATATATTTTCCAAAACCTTTAGTTCTGGTTATTGTATGTTATATTAATCCATAGAGGTGTGGTGGTATTGAGTAGTTTAAATAATAACTTGTGTCCTTCCATAAAGAAGCCACCTGTGGTTGTCAAGAATAGGACCATGTTTCTGGTGGGACCAGTCAGGATTTTAATGGATTGTGGTATCTTGAGTAAAAACATAAAATGTATATAAAAATAATCCACTTTGAATTTAAACAACTAAGGCCAAGAAGAAAGTATGTAGAAATAACGAACATACACTTTTTTTAAAATGTTTAATTCTCTGAACATTATTAATCCCAGTTTTTTCATTGTAAAGCTGCATGTATTAGCAGTGCTGTTTAGCAGATTTGTTTCAGCTTGCCAACATTGTTTATCGAGAATTTGAGCAATATGGAGTTATTGGCAATAAAAATTGCTACGTTTGACCAGATAGGATTTAGGCACAACATTTCTGAATGAAATGCAGTGTCGCCACCGAGACAACCTGGTCCAATTTGGTTCCTGAGGCCAAATGTGTAGAGAACCCCTAGCTTTGGGCATTGCTGCATGACAGACAAAGAGATCCCCAGGTAGTAGATGCAATGTAGTAGGGCAGCAGTTAAGACCTGCCCCAAGGCAGCTTGTCTGTGTATTTTCCCATTACAGTTATATGGGCCTTATGTTATTTTAACAGACCTGCCCTGCCAGCATCTTTGTTGCGTCAGTGATATTCTGATGAATCCTGTTTCACGTCTGCTTGTCTGACCGCATCCTAGTGGATGAGGGTGGAGCCCAACCCGAAGCAGGATGTAGCAAGACACAAATCCTGATGTTAATATAGAGGGCCTCAGCTAGGCGTGTCGACTCGTCTGTGACCAGCACCTCGTCAGAACTAGCTCACGTTAACACCAGCTGTCCGCCCTAAGCCCCTGCAGGTACTTCATCGGTGCACAGCAGACATGCACAGATAAAGACAACACGCACAGCTCGCAGGCATATTCACGCCGAGGTGTCCACCTCTTGTTTTTAATTCTCTGTGAGACAAGAAACCATTGCAGTATCTCATTCGAGTCTAATCTGGCCTTTTGGCTTCATTTAATCTCTAGTTATTACCCTTTTTCTATAGAGCCTGTCTTTATATCTCTTCTACTGGCAGCCGTTCGTCATTATTAGGCCTGTGAGCAAATCCCCTGAATTCTCTTTAAAACTAAACCCTGTTCTCTGTGGGTCTGACTCACTTTAATAAGCCTGCCGTGCAAGTGGAATAATAGGTGTCAGATATCTTAAAAATGTGGACATTAATATGCTTTGAGGATTATCCATGATTCTGTTAAGTTGATGGTGTCCATCTATAGTTAAGCAACAGTTACAAATAATGGGGTGTGGTTTCTGTGTTTCAAAGGTTAACCTAACATGTTCTCTACTGCAAAAACTGAGCATTTGTTGTCCAAATGCAGCAATGGAAGTAATATTGCTGGTCAGAAATCAAAAGCATTGTGACTTTTTGAAGATGACTAGTTTGGAGTTACTGTTTAGGCCTATTTTCTATTCTATGTGGCATGTACTGCACACTGAATTTGTTGCCCTTGATCATCAATTCCAATTAGTTGAGTTTAGTATAAAAGCATAGCGCTTCATGAATTTTAGATTTGTTAGATTTCTCAACAAAGTAGCTTGCTGATGGTATTTTAAATCAAGTTGCAGTGCTTCCGTGGCATTAGGCTGAAGCAAACATTATGGATTGTGGCTATAGCATGCAGCATTCACAAGATAGCTGTTTAATTCCTGTCTGTCCCTGCTGATTTGCTTTCATCCACACCAGAGAATTGTGTCTTCAAGCCCAGGCCAATAACGACCCGTGCAAAGTTTCCTAAGGAGTTTAATTGTCTATCTGAACAGGGAGAGAACAGTTCCAAATATCTTTGTTCTTAGCAGGTGGACGGACCACGGCCCGAACCTACTCTCCACTGCTCTTAGGATCAGTCTCCCAGACAGGAAATGTAGTGCTTACACCCATTGGGTCAGTGATACTGGCAGCAGCTGGTGGCGGTTTGGAAGAACCAGTGCATGTAGTCTTCCCCCGTCCCTCCTGACCCTCTGAGACGTCCCCCGACACCAATCCACCCACCCACCCACCCACCCACCCAGCCTCACACCCAGCCACCCAGCCTCACACCCAGCCACCCACCCAGCCAGCCCCACACTGACGCCCTCCTCCTACGGGCCACTTCACAGGGGCAAGAGGCGCGCTATCGGCACGTTTGGGCTACCATGTGGGTCTGATTGAAGTGCTGAAATCCTTGGAATTGAGTGTGCTATGGCATATCAGGGCGCCCGGCTCCCTAAGTGGGTGGTCTCTCTCTCTGAGCGCTAGGCAGGCACTCAGTCACAGGGATTCCTCAGCCTCTGGTCCTCTTTGTCTTCCTCTGTTGGTTTTTGGAATAGACACAGGGTGGGCACTGTTAAAACGGTGACGGGGGAGATTATTCCAATCTGTGAAAGACCAAGACAACACACACTGACTCACTTGCGTGCATACACGCGCACACACACACAAACACACATTGTTTTTGAACAGGTTTGGGATGTTTTTCTGGTTCAGTAAATGAAGCAGATTTGTTGTTTATTCAAAATTGGCATAACTCAAAAATGTCAAAAAATGTTTAAAACGTTTATTTGAATGTCAAAATTCACTACAAAGTTAATGGGTTAATTTTTATTAGTCTCTTTCAGAGTTTTGTAACATTTGTGATGAAATCTGCATCATAATATAGGCAGGTGTTGGGTTTTGATTTCAGAATTGTCTATTTCTCACTAACACAATATAAAAAAGTTGCACAGACAGTGAGACCTCACCTGCAACTCTGACTTGGTTTCAATGTAACACCGCCTGACCACAGCCCCTGAAAAATCTGTTCAGTTATTATAGATTTCTTGAGTTACCTTGACTAATTTTGTCTTTTTTGAGGAAGTGTTACTCAATTACTGATACAGATCAGAAGTTGTCATAGGAGACAAACATCATTAAAATCCCACTTTGAAAAATACCTCCAAGGTGGAAATCATGTTTCCCTAACGAGCAAATGAAAACGTTGCATCAGTGCGATCTGTTGCTCTTTAACTTTCTTTGTTGAAAGTAGTTTTGCCAATAAAACGTCTCTGGTGAAGATCGAAAGCATTAGCATGTCGTAGCATCAGACACCTGCCGAGGGGGAAACGGTATCCAGTCCAATGTCCTGTTAAGGAATTGGAAAGGATTCACTAAGCAAGCAGCCTATTATTAACTCCCTGCTGGGACTCTTAATAACCTTGCAGCAATTTAGTGCAAATGCTGCATTGCAAGACCCCCCCCCCAACTCACAAGGCAGTGTGCCAGTAGTAGTAAGCCCCCCATAACGGCATATGAACCATAGAGGAAAACAAACGAGGCTTTGCATTGAACCAAACATGCTTTGAGAACTGTTTGAACAGAAAAGGAATTCAAACGGTCACTGCTGTGGCCCCTGCACAACCATCAAGTGCTAATGAGGGCTGCCTGGTTGTCATGCTGCTGCCATCAGGCCTGTGTTCTAATGGTATTGGTTGTCTTTCATATACTTCAGAGCTGCTGTCACGTAAGCTTTACTGGAGCACCAGATGGGATCAATTGGCGTGTTTGGGAATATTCCATTGGTTCCACTGTCAGGCTAGATCAGTCACGTCATTTCAAATTAAACCATTACTCGTTGAACCCAGGATGGTTGTGTCTGTGAGATCGTCCCCGCTCAGGGTGTATGGAAATAATGGAATTACACTTTCTTATTTTTTTCACTTTAGGGTATAGTACAATAGAGTATAGTTCAGCATTGTAGAGGACATTACAATACTGTGTTCCACTTGGTCTACTGTACGGTATTTTATTGAACACATTTTGGATGTGCGTCTGTCAACATTTTGGTGCTCATGGGCCTCACATGGAAATTACCCTTTTATTTCTCATTATTATTAGATACAACAATTTCTAACAAGGCATCCTAGTCTTTGAAACGTTTTTCCTTTTCCATTGGAAAGATTCCTGGAATGTTTGAAGTTGAAGCCCAAATAGCACACTCTTTTCTACGTAGTACACAACTTAACCGTGTTGGCCCTGGTCATATTAGTGCACTACATAGGTAACAGGCTGCCACTTAGGATGCAGGTTGAGTGTTGATTCTAGAGCTGGGCCACTTGTCTCCTGCTGGTTGTTCTGAAGGATAGGTCGAAGCCAGAGCATCCCTCATCCTCTACAAAGCGCTTCATTTGCATTCAGTCCCAGTGAAAAGTAAAATTTCCTGTTTAAAAGCATGTTAGTAGAGGGAGTTTCTCAGCAAAAGAAAATACCTTTGTATAGAGTTCTCCATAGCATTCCAGTAATAACTTGTGTGTATGAGTGTACACTGTGAATCCTCCTCACACTGAAAGTTGGTGCCCAATGGATGCTGTGCCGTTTGAAAAGTCTTTCAAAACCAGATGTTATTAAAGTTTGACAAATTGTTAATCTTGGTTGCTGCTTTGCTACCTTGTCCTGCACTTTTTAGTAATCTCTTTTAGGCTAGCAGTAAAAAAAAAAAAAAACTTTTAGTGTGCTCCCAAACCTGTAGATGTCATGTTATGGCACCATACAGTTGAGGGATGCATTCAAGGAGATGGAATAGAGCGAGAAAGGTGAAAAAGAGGTAAGGAGGTGAAACTGCCTGCCAAAGCATGCCAAGTCATGTGACCCTGAGTTGACTCCTGGTGACAGACCGGTGGCTTCACCCACCCGACCTCTGAGTAGTTTCTGTTGACTAACTAATAACATGCCTGTTCTTGTGACAAAGGCTACATCACTCTACTGGTTTCAATCCTCTTTTACAATGAATCTTTGTTTGGTATAATTATGACACAACATTATGCTGCACATATCATTAAATATTATCTCATAACTTTTGCTTAAATCTACCGCTGTCCAAAAAACATGGATTTTCATTTAATTATTCAATTGATCTATTAGGCCTACTTAAAACAAGTGGTCTTAATACAGAATGTAAAGTCATTTGGAAATGATCTTTTCCAAACAAGAACCAAATATGCCAGAAATTATTATTTACTTATGAATAAGCCGAGGTCGGTCTCCTGTTGAAAAATTATTGGAAGATTATCATATTCAGAATTTGTATATATAGCGAGGGTACTCAAGTGTTGAGAAGGTCAGGGCATTAAAATGTCCTAGGTAGTAGCAGTCCGCATGTCATTTATTGGCTTAGTTATGAAACCCTACCCTCGCAAAGTAAGCTATGCCAAACTGTTGAAACAGTACAACCCTGTTGTTGGCGGAGAGCTCAGTTCGAGTTTTAATTTTACCTGCCTGCTATTCTTTTTGTCTTCTGTGTTTGCGTGATGCTGTGGTCGAATCCTGACTAAGTCACATAGACAGTGCCTTTGGTAAAGTATTTAGAACCCTTCAGTTTCTCTACATTTTGTTGTGTTATGCACTTATGCTACTATCCATGTCCAAGGAACTCTATAGACCTCAGTGATGGCATAGATTTATTCCCTGTCTCTGTTTGGCATACAGTGGCCTCCATGGCTATTAGGATAGTGAAGTCAAAATTGCATTTTTTGCTGTATGCTCAAGGCATACATTACTATGCAAGTTTTAGTCAGGTGCGGAAAAAGTGCTGTCAAGTAAAAATGCTATAAAAAATAGACATGTTAATAGGTTATATTCATCAATTAACAAAATGCAAAGTGTGTGAACAGAAGAAACATCTAAATCAAATCAATATTTGGTCTGAACACCCTTTGCCTTCAAAACAGCATCAATTCTTCTAGGTACACTTGCACAAAGTCAGGGATTTTGTAGGCATATATTCAGGTGTTTGATTTAACATTTATACCAAACAGGTGCTAATGATCATCAATTCAGTATGTAGGTTGAAACACAATTTTTCACTGAAACAGAAATAGCTGTATACAGTGGATATAAAAAGTCTACACACCCCTGTTAAAATGCCAGGTTCTTGTGACGTAAAAGAATGAGACAAAGATAAATCATGTCAGAACTTTTTCCACCTTTAATGTGACCTATAACGTGAACAATTCAATTGATAAACAAACTGAACTCTTTGAGGGGGAAAAAGAAAAAAGAAAAAACTCACAATAACCTGGTTGCATAAGTGTGCACACCCTTAAACTAATACTTTGTTGAAGCACCTTTTGATTTCATTGCAGCACTCAGTCTTTTTGGGTAGGGGTCTATTAGCATAGCACATCTTGACGTGGCAATATTTGCCCACTCTTCTTTGAAAAAGCACTCCAAATCTGTCAGATTGCGAGGACATCTCCTGTGCACAGCCCTCTTCAGATCACCCCACAGATGTTCAATTGGATTCAGGTCTGGGCTCTGGCTGGGCCATTCCAAAACGTTAACTGTCTTCTGGGGAAGCCATGCTCTTGTGGATTTGGATGTGTGCTTTGGGTCGTTGTCGTGCTGAAAGGTCAACTTCCTCTTCAGCATTCTAACAGACGCCTGAAAGGTTTTGTGCCAAAATTGCCTGGTATTTGGAACTGTTCATAATTCCCTCCACCTTGACTAAGGCCCTGGTTCCAGCTGAAGAAAAACAGCCCCAAGGCATGATGCTGCCACCACCATGCTTCACAGTGGGTATGGTGTTCTTTGGGTGATGTGCAGTGTTGTTTTTGCGCCAAACATACCTTTTGGAATTATGGTCAAAAAGTTCAACCTTGGTTTCATCAGACCATAACACATTTTCCCATATGCTTTTGGGGGACTTGATGTTTGTTTTTGCAAACTTCAGCCGGGCTTGGATGTTTTTCTTTGTAAGAAAAGGCTTCCGAATTGCCACCCTACCCCATCTCCCATTCATATGAAGAATATGGGAGATCGTTGTCACATGTAGCACACAGCCAGTACTTGCCAGAAATTCCTGCAGTTCCTTTAATGTTGCTGTAGGCATCTTGGAAGCCTCCCTGACCAGTATTCTTCTCGTCTTTTCATAAATTTTGGAGGGACGTCCAGTTCTTGGTAATGTCTCTGTTGTGCCATATTTTCTCCACTTGATGATGACTGTCTTCACTGTGTTCCATGGTATATCTAATTCTTTGGAAATTCTTTTGTACCCTTCTCCTGACTGATATCTTTCAACAATGAGATCCCTCTGATGCTTTGGAAGCTCTCTGCGGACCATGGCTTTTGCTCTGAGATGCAACTAAGAAAATGTCAGGAATATCCTACTAGAACAGCTGAACTTTATTTGTGATCACTTTAAATGATGGCAGGTGTGTATTGACTTCTATTTAACATGAGTTTGAATGTGATTGGTTAATTCTGAACACAGCCACATCCCCAGTTATTAGGCCATTAAGCTTATCCATTGTGTACTACTACTTTGATGTTTCAGTATTGCAGAACCTCAGAGGATCTTAGGTATACTGTCACACGATTTCTGTTGGTTATTCGCCTTGCACCTATGCGTACAGTCTAGGCCAGGTGTGTCAAACCGGTCCCATGGAGGGCCGACTGTGTGCTGGTTTTTGGTTTTTCCTTCCAATTGGTGCCTAACTGAGACCAAATAGAACCAGGTGAAGGAAGATCTTAACTAATTAGTGACCCCGTTAACAAATCAAGCACAAGGTGAGAGCGAAAACCTGCAGACACTCGGCCCTCCGTGGAACCGGTTTGGCACCTGTGCTCTAGGTCTAGGTCTAGACGTGCACAAAGGACGGACCGAAAGCACGCAGGATACGTGTGGCAGCCATCCTGAATTTGCATACACGTACTTAGCGTGAAGTATATTAGCAGCTTAAATCCACAGAACTGTGGTTAGTTCCCCAAGATGTTTGGGCCAACCTACCTGTCGAGTTACGTCATAAACCGTGTGCAATTACACCTAGACAAATTGATGCTGTTTTGAAAGGAAAGGGTGGTCACACCAATTATTGATTTGATTTTATTTTTTCTTCTGCTCTCTCACTTTGCATTTTGTTAATTAATAAATATACACAATTGTCTATTTTTGGAAGCATTCTTACTTGACAGCATTTTCACACCTACCTAAAACCATTCCACAGTACTGTATGAAAATATGATTAAAAGATTAATATGGAGCAGAAGTATGGACTGTCACCTTTTATTTAATTCTGTTTCAATACGTTTTACCAACCAAGAAAAACAGCACTTACAGAGTTCCATTCCCCCATTTCATCTGAGCATAATTATTGGGGCAATTCAACTAAACGCAAATGTAAGAATTAGTAATGCTAGTATTTAGTCGCAAATACTTTGTATACAATAACCGCGGTGAGTCTTGCTATCATACTTTGGGATGCTTTGCCAAGCCATGACCGTGGTCATTTTGAGCTGTTGCTTGTTTTGGGGAGTTTCTGACTTAATTCTCCTCTTCAACAAGTGAAATACATGTTCAGTCAGATTTACTTGGCCAGTCTAAAACGTTCCCCTTTTTTCCACTGATGGACTCCATGGTTGCATTGGCAGTGTGTTTTGAGTCATTGTCCTGTTGCATTGTGAATCTCTGCCCAAAGAGTCTGCTGGCAATGTCTGGTACATCGGTAGCCAAAATACTTCTGTACACTTCAGAATTAATTCTCTTCCTGCCGTCATTCATTACATCATCTATAAAGTTTAGTGAGCCCTTCCAGGGCTTCCATACCATGACACTATCTCCGCCATGCTTCACAGATGCGGTGGTATCATTTGGATCATCTGCAGTTCCTTCTTTTTCTCCACATTTTTGCATTCCCATCACTCTGATAAAGGTTCACCTTTGTCTAATCTGTCCATAAAGCTCCAAACTTCCAAAACTCTACCAGCTATTGTCTGTACTTTTTAAGAAATTGTGATTAGAGGTCAGTGTAGCCTTTGTAACTACCGAAGTCTTCTGCAAACAGTCTTCTTGCACTTTCACCATAGCATTTTTTTTGCCAACCTGGCTGTTGCCGATTGCCGAGGACACCAGTGGTTTCCTTCTATTCCAGGACATTGCAAATTGTTGATTTGGCAATGCCCAGTGTCTTTGCTATGGTTCTAGTTGATTTCCTTTTTTTCGTTTTAGCACCCCAATCACTTGCTTTTCTTTCATAGACTTTTCATAGTCTTCATGTTGGATTATGCCTACTGACACCAAACGCAGACTTCAAAGGATGTAACTTAGACTACACATTCGCAACTAATTTATGTGTGAACAATTATTGCAACAGGAAACTCCTGATCACTTACAAACATGTGTCTGCCAAATGTCCCAATACTTATGCTAACATAAAATGGGGGGATGGATCTCTGACAGTGCTATTATTCGTAGTTGGTAAAACAAGTGTTGAAACAACAGACAGAAATAATAAGTGACATTCTGTACTGTTGCCTCGTTAATCTTTTAATCGTATTTTCATGTGCCTTGGGTCTACAAAAAAAATATCAGTTTTAACTTACTTATGGAGGGCACTGTAGATCTTGGGAAGGTTATACAAAAAGTGCTAAAGCAGTGAAAGTTCCCAGTAGCACAGTGGGATCCGTCATTGTGAACTGGAAGAAGTCTGGAACCACCAAAACCGGTCCGGACAAACTAAGTAACCAGACAAGAAAGATCTTGGTCAGGGAGGTGACCAAGAAACTAATGGCAACTTTACTAATAGAGCTTCAGAGTTTCTCTGCAGAGATGGGAGAACCTGCCAGAAGGATGACAATCTCTGCAGCAGTCAATCAATCAGGCCTTTATGGTAGAGTAAAGCACATATGACATGCTACTTGAAGGACTGAAAATCGAACTGTGAGGCCTGAATGCTGAGTGCTGCCTATGGTCAGAACAAGGAACCGCTCATCACCTGGCTAATACCATCCCTGTGGTGAAGCATTGTAGTGGGAGTATCATACTATGGGAATGTTCTTGACTGCCCCAGCCAAACCCTGGACTTGAACCCCATTGAACATCTGTGGCAAGACTTGAAGACTGCAGTTCAACATCGCTCCCTATCTAATCTGTTAGAGCTTGAATGGATCTATAAGGAAGAATGTGAGGAACTGCCCAAATCCAGGTGTGCAAAGCTGATTCGAGGCATACCGAAGATGGCTCAAAGCTGTGATTGCTGCCAAAGGCAGGCACTACTATAAAGTATTGAATATAGGGTCTATATATTTATGTACCTAAGAAAATAATTGACATACATTTAAAAAGAACATAGACGGAGAACGTGAAGAGCTCTAAATACTTTCCAAAGGCGCTGTATGAACATCCCTAGGATATGGCTAACTGTTCTCTAAATGGTTCATCTGACACAGATTTAGTTTGTTGTAAAGTATTAGAAAGGAAGGGCCAGGGCTGCATTCCTAATGGCACCCTATACATCTTAAAGAGCACAACTTTTCACCAGAGCCCTATTGGCCCTACTCTGAGGTAGTAGCCCTACTCTGAATAAGGTTGCCAAATTTTTGCAGCTATCTGGAAAACCAGTTCCAAAACCCTAGTTTCCTATATCTGGACATACAAGGGAGTGACTCAAAGGACTGTCTGTCTGCTGATGAGTAGCCTCGTTAGCGGTCTGGTTGATGCTGGATAGATCAGTCATTATTCAGGCTTTACATTCTCAATAAAGCCTCTGCTAAACCCTAAGCGTAGAATGTATAATTACATCCTATCGCTGTAATTCAAATAAGCACATTGGATGAGTGACATTAATTAAAAATCTGACTATCTGCACTGTCTTTGCTCTTGTGTTAGCTTAGCTGATAAGATTAGTCTTCCTCATTGGTCCAACAGTATTAAGAACAAGTATTTTATAGTGACAAAGGCCATTCACACTGTCAGGGGTTTGTGTTATCATGCACTTTTATCCAAACGTTGATTCACTGTGTAAATGGTGTGTTTGGGTAAATCTTTGTAGACAGCACTACAAACAGATTTAACACTGATTCAAATGTTACCGCTTTTGGTATTTCGCCTCGGATGTTAATCCCGGCTTTTCGGTCACCAGTTATCAGATTTCTTTTGAAGAGCTTACAATATATTTTTGAGTACTGACAAGGTGTAGATAGCTATACTTTTCAAGTTACTATCACAGCGGGATTTCACAAAAATCCCATAAACCCATTGTTAGGCCTACATTTTGAATGCCATGCATAATTTTCCATGAAGCGGTTTTGGTAAGGGGTTTACTATTTCTTCTAGTCGCTTTATTTGCCGAGGATTTGTTTGGGATCACCTATACATTTCCATTATATTAACGATAGAAATAATGCACTAGGTAAAATCAGACATTCAGATATTCGGTCCTTGATCTTGGAGAGCCTGCATGAGGGTTGATGCTCTAAGTTATTCATATCTGAACAGGACTGGGAACGGTGGGCTTGCTTCCTTGGCTCCAGGCATTTTCTCAGCCAAAATTAGCTGGATCTTTGTGAAAATGAGGCACTCATCCCAGCTGATTTGGCAGGTCATTTCTCCGGGCCTCCCTTAATGCTGGGGGATCAGCGCTTTCAGTCCCGTTGACAAGACAGCCTGTCACACAGAATGGATCCATCCAGCAGAGGATCTGCAGTGGTGCGGCTTTCTCTATGACTTCCCCCATTCCGCGGGGCTCAATTCAATTAACACTATCACCAAGGCTGAGCCTCCGATAGATAGAGATCACATGGTCCAATTTTTCTCCCTCAGGGCTCCCAGTCCACCATCAGAGAGGTACTAAGCCCAGGTATAGGCCTAATCAGGGCGAAGGCACACATTCACACATCATGATTACTGAGGTTAATTAGACAGCTCTACTGGGTGGATGTAAACTTTTTAAACTTTTTGAAGTTTTCATTTTATCATAACATTTAACTTTGGGACACGTTCATTGTAATTTTTATTAGAGGTGACATCTCTGCCTACCTATAACTTAATACTGATGGTTTTTGTCACTATTACAAATTGTTAGGCAACCAAGATGCATTGTCTTCCCAAGGTCAGCGTCACTACTACCTCACATTGAGTTACAGTGGCTCTTGAAATTATTTGCCTCATTGGACTTTTCCAGATTTTATTGTTTCAGAGCATGGTCAGTTATAATTACACAAAGTCGAT
Source organism: Esox masquinongy (assembly GCA_016801175.1). NCBI lineage: Eukaryota > Metazoa > Chordata > Actinopteri > Esociformes > Esocidae > Esox > Esox masquinongy. The sequence goes on along the minus strand of JACXGI010005332.1, from coordinate 24,455 downwards.
AATGTCAAAGCAAAGCATATAATCTGTAAATTATTTTAAATAAAGAAATATAAAACAAAAACTCACTGATTGTGTAAGTATTCATCCCCTTTGCTATGACACACCTAAATGAGCTGTAGTACAACCAATTGTCATTAGAAGTCACGTAATTAGTTGATCAGCGTCCACCGGTATGAACTCTGTTTCACATGATTTCAAGTTAAATTAACCTGTCTGAGAGGAACCACAGTTGGTTAGTCCATTTCTTAACATAAACCTATGAAGACAAAGGAACCTTCAAAGAAGACATTGAGTAAGGTTCTTCAAAAGCACCAATCAGGGGTAGGATATAAGAACATTTCTAACACATTGATAATCCCTGCAGCACAGTAATAATTACTTCATTGTTAAGTAATGGAGAGAATTTGGCACAACTGTGAATCTGTCTAGATCAGGCCATCCTCAAAAACTGAGTAACCACACGAGAAGTGTGCTAGCCAGGGAGGCCACAAAGAGGCCTTTGGCTACTAAAGGAGTTATAATCTTCCAAGGCTTAGCTAAGAGACACTGTGCATACTGCAACAACAACCAGGGTGTTTCACAAAATTGGCCTTTATGGAAGAGTGGAAAAATAAGAGACTCTCACCTTGAGTTTGCTCGACGGCATGTGGTAGACCCTGAAATCTGCCGTGAAGCATAGTGGTGGCAGCATCTCGTTGTGGGGATTCTTCTCTGTCAGGGCATGGAAAGCTTGTGAAGTTAGAGGGCAAAATAGATGCAGCAAAGTACATAGAAATCCTGGAAGAAAACCTACAAAGTCATTAGGAGACCTGGGACTTAGGAAAAGATTAATCTTCCACAAAGGAGTGGCTTTAAAACAAAAACGTAAATATCTTGGAGTGTCCCGGTCAAAGCCCGGACCTTAATCCTATTGAAAATATGGAGAGTTGAATGCTGCGGCTCACCAAAGGTCCCTAACCAACATAACAGCGCTTGAGCAATTTGGTAAATAAAGGTTAAAAATTGCTGTGTCCATATGTATAAAGTTGGTAGAGACTTAGACTCATTTCTGTAATTGCTGCCAACAGTGAGTCTACCAAATATTGACTAAAATGGGTTAATTCTTATAGAATCAATGATTTTTTTGTATTTGTAATTAATATAAAAAAAAATTGTGGATTTTACTTTTAACTTTGACTTTTTTGTGTTGATCAGTTACAAAAACTCCACTAAATAAATACATTTTGATTTCATGTTGTAACACAATAGAATGTGGAGAAGTGCAAGATGGGGTGAATTCCTTTGAAAGCGGCTGTGCACTCACATAAGACAATGACAAATATTTTAATGAGTCACTCCCTCGGTGCTCTTAGAAGTTGTAGCCACACATTTGTCAGTCTTAGAACGTGGACATGTCAATATGTATATGTCACTTACATTTGAAAAAAGGTGCCCTTCGAACAAATCTAGCAAGCTACAGTCTGTCACTGTCTCGGGGCTTTTGTACTGTCACCTATCGTGGCTGAGAAATGACTTCAACAGAAAGCTCTGCATCACTCCTCACGGTTGGCCTTTGTTTGTTACCTCTTTGATCAAATCTTACACACCTCTTGCTCTCTCCCTGCCCTCTATTTATCTTACGGAAATGGTTAACATTGCATGCAGATAAATATTTGTCTTATGAAAGTTGCGAGGTTTCATTTTGCCTGTTTATTCAGTATTTTGTCAGTTTTGTCAGTGGATGAAATATGGTTTGGAAAGGTACAAAGTTCAATTACTGCACAAAGGCTGAAATGTGTCTCGGCTGGCTCAGTGCTTCATTGTCTATACATTTAATGTCATGGAATTCAATCGTTTACTCAACTCTTTTTAAAAGAGTCTTTATAAATGATCTGTTTGCTTTCTTTTAAGAATAGCCCCATGTCCTAAAATGTATCACTAGCATACAGAACTATGTAAGAACCCTTTGTGTACTGGTTTCATGTGGAACTATGGAAGAACCCTTTGTGCGTGTTTCATGTGGAATGTTGTTAAAACATACATTTGAACATATTTTGGTCAGCATTTTGACAATGGCCTTAAGTAATGTTTAGAAATCAGCCTGACTGTGTTATGGTTGACTTGTTATTGGCACATTTGGCCGGTGGTGTTTAATATTTTCAAAAATAATTGGTTTGACTTTGAAATAGTAAACATAATACTTGAAATTAAGTAATTAGTTATTCATACCAACTGACACAAATGAGAAATCACTTGTTATATTTTTTTATTAAGCCGTATAAAACATTTTATTACTGTGTTATTGCAGTTTTAATATCATCATAAGCTCAGTGACGCGTAGGACAGACAGTCTACTTTTTTTGGAGCAAAATAGGAACAATGTATCCAAATCCTTTCATCCCACTGAAGTCATGTCCATCCTCAGTCCGTCCATGACAATCAACTGTCTCAGCAGGTGCCCTCTCATGGTGTTACTGTCTTCCATCCCGGGTAAGATGGCTGTTTACCTAACCAGCAAATACATTCTCCATCCATCTGGATTTTACTGGACCAAAAACCACACAATTAAACCTGCTTGGAGTTCCTCTCCACATTAATGTCTGTATCAAAATTCATAAAGAATACTGGGAAGATGTGAGGCCTGAGCTGGAGGATTCACAGGGATTTTGTATGAATCCCATTTAATCAGGATAACACTGTTATTAATATTCATCAAGTCAGCTGGAATACAAATGACAAGACTGGAATCTGGAAAGTTTTTCAGTAGAAAATGTATTAAATGCAGCTTAAAAAATTAATGGGATTTGGTTTATATTAGGGGGTGGGTTAGAGGGAATACAAACCCCAGTATTGGTTGACTGAGATTGGGCTTAGATATTTCTTTTTGAAGAATTCCATCTTTGACAGACTTCAAAGGCCTTTTCAGTGAATGCAATGCATGAATGGTCATTTAAAAGGATTTAAAGACATTACGCTGCAATAATTGTACATGAATAATAAGTAGCTCACCGTGGCAATTAGCTCCAAGTCTACAAGGCAAGAATATCAAGATCACAGAAAGACAGTAAAGGACAAAGTAAATGAGAAGTTGTAAATGAGGGATAAAGCTGGTTTCATTTTTCAAACGATGTTGTCATTGATTTTAATTTTAAAATTTTAAACCAGTGCTCTATAACAGCCTTGTTTCTATTATTTAATCTATTTGTTTTCTACATCAGTTAATTGATAAACAGGATTATAAATCTTAAACCAACTAATGAACGGAATAGCTCACAATAGGAGTTAAGATTGTCTTTAAATGCATTTCTGATTTCCTGTTGACAATACCAATCTTTTGTAGCATGATCAAAATGCATACAAAACTAGTGCCAAAGCTTTTTTTGTGGGGATTGATAACCTCGACAAATAATGACCATCATTTAGCCCACAATCACCATAAAGGATTGACTACATTGCCCTTATGCTGTTATTAAATTGATACTCTGTATTTCCAAAATCCAAATGCAGCATTAATTTTTACATTTTGTTGGGAATGCATTATTATTAGATCATATTCATTTCATTAGGCTTAAGTCTTTGTTTGATGATTCTTGTGTGGAAAACCACGTCTGTCAATGATTCAATTCACATTTTGGTTTTGTCGAGCTGCGCCCTTTGCCGTTCCAATCCCATCTCCGCTCTTTTCTTCCCCCCAAACCAAAATGACAAGAACATCAAAAGGTCAGGTTTGTATGCTCTGTGTTTTTCTGCTTTTCCTTTATCAAAGCTACTTTCTCGTGTTAAAGGATTCACGTTAAAGGATTACCAATCTCCTGAGCCACACCTACCACGACTACCAGTGCTACCAGCTCAAAAGTCCTTCTCCAAAATCCTCCCCCCGAAAGACTAGCTTTTGCCCAGAGTCTATCACTGGGATTAATGGAGCCCTATGGTTTGTCCCACAAAAAGCCAGTTGTCGGTTCACTGTGCCTCACTGTGTCAGAGCTGAATGGTGTGTGAGCAGTGTGTGCTGGCTTACAACGCAGGGATAACGTACCACTGGCATCTGCCCTAGAGGTCACCAATCCGCCTAGAACCCAGCCTCCCAAGAACATTCTCCTATTTTCCCTCTCTTTCCTTCTCCGTCTCCTGTTCTTTCTCTGTCTTCGCCGGCCCTTTTTCCCATTATTCGTCCGTCACTCTCTGCGGTATATGGACCCCACGCTTTAAACCACGTCATCGATTATGACAGCGGAAAACAAGCATTTGTGTATGATCCTTAAATCCTCTAGCCCTTGTCTTTATACTCCCACTTAAATACCCCCAAACTGAGGGCCGCAGACCAATTCTCTGTCCTTAGCCCTCGCCGTCGATTCTTCATTTGTCGTATCACAACCGGGCTAATTGTTGATTAGACATGGCTGTGTGTGGCTTAAACACTATGTTTTAAAGGCCGCCGTGTTCCTCTGAAGTCACCCCACTGTCAGAACCCTAGCCCAGCTCCAACCATGCCTCTCAAGGGGTTCCCTTGAAGTTGCTTACTGCAGTCAATGTGTTTTCTAATTGCCTCTTCTCTTAGCCCCTTCACCACTAGATGGTAGCCCTCTCCTACAGTATACACACACACACACACACACACACACAGGCAACAGGCTCCCTTCTTTCCTGCTCATTTAGCTCTCCCTTCATCAGACAGTGAATGTCAATGGTTCCCTTAATTGCTTCCAGTCAGTGTATTTGTTGCTTGCTTATGAATTAACGTGCATTTATAGGAACCAATATAACAGCCATCATTTAATTACACCTGAGTAGAGGCTGAACTTTAATTGGTGTGGCTTCCTAACATGCAAGGAGGATCCGATATAGGGCTTGAGTGGTATTAAACGCTTGTTTACATTCCAGATAGCAAAAAGCATTAAATTATATATGCGTGACAGGATTATGATTTGTTAATTGGCGGCATTCATTAAGGCCCTGATAAACTGTAAGCTAGGTCCGTGGTAAATAGTGGAGAGACGGGGGGTAGATGATGAGATGAGAGCAATGACTTAAATAAAGCACCATTTCACTCTGAATATTAAAGCTGTCGCTCCTATTTTGCTGTAACTCAGGGAGGTTATTAAAGATTGCCTCTCTGAAGCAGAAAGACCCCTGAGATCATATTGACAAGCTATAATTAATACTAACCTTTTCTCTAGGCTAAAGTACCGCAAAGTGCCTGCCTTGGTGCCTGCTATGGAATGGATTTCTCCTTTAGTCATATGAACTTAATCGTACTCTTTCCTATATTCTTTTCAGCTAATCCGAAAGTCAATGAGGAGCTGAAACAGAGACTACCCTCCCCAGTACGTCACCAGAGCTCAGAGACCACGCTGTTGCCACAACTTGGGTAAAGAAGCCATTGAATTATTCTCCTGTGCTCGTGCCTACTTGTTTGGTTATGGCTTTTCACCCACATGCGACAATTAAAAGTTAGTTGTAGTATTATGGGATGTTTATCAGTGACGCTGCGATTGCTCACTATAATATTGACTTATTTGCCGAGTTGTGTATTCCAAATCCTAAGCGAACGTTAGCTACAATGGTTAAAATAAAACGAGGAGTTCATAGTCTTCTAGTTTGTTCATCCTCAGTTGAGTGCAAAAAAACGAAATTAGAAAGAAATTCAGTTACCGTGGGTGGATTGTGTACAGTGTGCACTGTGTCGATGTGTTTGGTACTAGTGTTCACAAATCAGGTCTTTTTTGTAAATCGTGTTTAACTTGATTTTTATTGCGCCCTTCTTTTGTAAATCAAAGGGCGTTTTTATCTCAATAATATCATTTATGCAACCCTCATTCAGGCTCAGTGCAGTTTGTAAATGTCCTCATGAAGGTTACAAATGGCTTGGACAATGATAGGCTTTTTTCCCTGACCCACACCATCTTCTTCCATGTAGTGCACTAGTTTATACCAGAGCCCTGTGAGTAAGGGGGGGCGTTTGATACACTGTCCCTGTTGCTATCTGAGCTCAGGCCATGCTCCATTAAACATTCTACCGTCGTTGCACTGTAATATTCATGCATTCACCAGATTGTGAAACCATTTCGAATGTACTTTTAGGGTATTTTTAGGTCTTTCATTAAAATTCTTCAATTGCATGCGGGCACATTTTAAGCTGTCCAAATGCGGGTTATTGTCAACACCAGGTCTCTTCAGAATTCCCATTTTTTCTCCTAAAATTTTTATCTCACTTTATTTCAGAAGTACCAACTCGCAAGCAATTTTGTGCCCCCTGTCAAATCAACTTGGACCAGAGGAACCTGGAAGAGACCGGCCACAAGGTGTCTGGGCTTTTTCTTATCTGTCGAGACATTTAGTCAATGGATATCCCTCCTGTGCTCTTAACTGGGCTGGCGGTATTTATTTGGGTTGTAGTGCCACATTATATGCCTATGTTGTCTGTCAACGTTCCGGTATGTGGCAGTCTGTGGAAGTGACTGGAGTTTTCAGCATGGCCGACTCTTTCTGCCTGTTTACCAGCTTGCCTAAGTATGTTTTTTTAATGTGATACATCAACATTTATTGAATGTGTGTAGATCAACTCCAGCTATTGTGTCAGTCTGCCATCTAATAACCATTACCTAGTCCATCTACAATCATATTGCACTGGCACTATTTGGATAAAATGGTTGTAATGACAATGAAAGATTGAGTATTTACCAACCCTTCACCAAATGCTCCTGAAATGTAAATGTATTCAGCTCCTCTGCTCAAATATACATTTGGGCTGTAGCTAAAACACTTGAAGCCCTGCTAGCCAAACAGCTATTAATAGCTAGTCCATATAGTTATTAGCAGATGACATTTTATGGTCAGCAAAGTGCCGCTTTGCTGTGGGGTCTATAGAGAGACAGAAAGGAACTGAAAAAGATGTTTTCCCACAGGCTGGTCCTAGTCATCTTGTGATTTCTTGGCTTTTCCCGTAGTGACCGCATATTGTCACGTATGCCCCTCGCCACCTCCGGGTGAGTTGATTTTGCTCACCCTTGAAAGAATAATCTCCTTCAGTTTTTCCCTATTGGAAACATACAGGCCATCCATCCCCTGTCAGTTTCAACAACACTAGCTCTCACCATTCGTGAAGGAAATGCTACTTTAAACACATTCTATTACTTGGTGGGAGAAGTTGTCTTCGTGGGGACCTGCCACAGCAAGAAAAAAAAAGAAGCCAATGTTTAGGAACAATGTGTCTGAAAAGTCCCATATTTGCTGTGCTACAAAGGGGTTATATAAGCGCGTTTGGTGTCATTATTCATGGTTGAATTTACTGTTTGCACTGGTGAGTCTTAAAGAGAATACTAATAACTGTCTGCTACAATCCAGAGAGGAGGACCCTGGCAACAAAGCTATGAGGTGGAGGCAGACCTCCCTGATCTCGACTTCAAAACCTGACCTTTCGCAAAATAATTGTCAGTGCTAAGCTGGTGCTTCTTTTGGACGTAGAGGCAGGCGGGCCGGTGCTGCTCTTGGGCTTCTCCGTCACGACGCATTCATTAACACCAATAACAAACTGCTGCTTTAAAACCAAGAAGAAAAAAACCTTTGATGCAACGTTTGATGCTCTTTGAACCAGCAGATGTTTGAATTAGACCCCATTTAAATTACATTTATGCTGAACTTGAAGCGATGAGCCAGTTTCTTACTAAATGTTTATTTCACAATGGTGAAGATCATTAGCCTATAGGTGCTGTCAGAATATGCCAAGAGGACAAGCTTTAGAATGGGATATCTAGCGTATAGAGATTGCCGAGGACTGGCTTTAGAATGGGATCACTAGCCTATAGATCTTATGGGTGTGTGCCAAGGAGACTAACTTTGGAATGGGATCACTAGCCTATAGATCCTGTGAGAGCATGCCAAGGAGACTAGCTTTAGAGCCTGATGCTTGCACTGGGGGCTCTCTTTCTTTTTTCCCTCTCCTCTTCTCCCTCTCCCTCTCTCTTCCGTGTTCTATATCTCTGTTCTCTGTCCCTGTAGTCTGACTCTGCTCTCAACAGAAACATTGACAGAGCACCATGTAGTTCTCTGCCAGCACCAGTCACTCAGCCTCCCGGCATTCTCTTATGAAAGATCCTAGGTTCCGCAAGAAGCCCCCTCCACCACCCATCCCCAAAATAACAGAAAACAGCCCATTCCGCCAGGTCATAATTCACTGGCCCTTTAAGTAGAACAATATTGTCATGGACATTAAGGATGTAGTTGCATTTTTTAACATTTCTATTCACACAATTCTAATGTCTGCATCTTTTCCACACCATGCTCATTTACACATTCTTCTGTAATTTACACACTGTGTTATGTGCAACAATTTTCCTAGAACTCGTGAAATGCATTGAACCAAAAGCTCCCAACATTGCTCATGTTTTTAGCATTTTGTACCCTTATTAATTTAGTCTTGTTCACGTCAGTCCCCCCGTATTTAAAACCCATCGAAGAACGAAGTCAGACGTCCAGATCCCCCTCACCCCAGGACCACTACAAGGCCCCGGACACAGCTAAGAGAATAGACAAGAGGGCCACTAGCCAGAGCCCATTCACCCTGGACGGATACAGGTCAGCGGGTCACAGCCAGGAGTCGAACAGCAGTCCTCAAGTCTACAGAATAAACCTAGTCCCTCCTGACTCCAGCCAAGCTCACCAATCAAGGTCAGCTTTCTTAAAGCCCAATCTTCTAGGTTTTTATATACATATGCATATATTTTGATGTCAATCTGTGATTTTGAAGTTAAGTGCTCGGAGACCAAGTGAGGACCTGTAGTTATACATTAATGTGAAGGAGTGTCTGTATCCACTGTAATTTTAAAAAATTTAGGATCTTAAGCTTAACAAACACAACACATTAGATTTTTTAAAATAATAATTGCTTACACACAAAATATATATTTTTTAATGTCAGGACTTAAAATGTATGACGCAGTACACAAATTGATAATGTAGTAAGCAAAAGAACCATTTTGATTTGTGATAAAGCCATGGAGTGCATGTTTAAAGGTGATGTAATAAACTTCGGGTAACAAAGTGTTTCTGACTGGCCTCAACCTAGGTCTGTAGGCCTACCACTGTATCTTTGTCCTATGTCAAAATATTCAATCAAAGGTCGCACAATTTAGCATCTGATCTTAGGATGAGATAGAAAGGCTATAATATGTGGCATTTCTGCATTCTCAGCTTCATCTTTAATAAGAATTGAATCATTCTTGAATACAGGAGAGAAGTAATCTATATGGCAATACACTGCCGTAATACCTTAATATTACCTTAAAGGTCAACCGTATGATTTGCCTAATATAACAGAGTAAATAAAGCCACTGTAATATGCCTGAAAGAGTTGAAATTGCATCCCTTGTGTATTTGATAATTGCATGTCTGTTTCATAGCGCTATAACTCATTTGTGTTGCCGTTCGCGCTCAAGTTTTAATATTGTTGCTCTAATCAAAATGTATTTCTCTCATAATGCAGTATGCAAGAAGACCAAGGAAACACCAAACTTAGCAGCAGTTCATTTGACTCCAAAAAGCAAAGCTCTGTCCTGGACAAAGAGAAGAATATTGCTTTCCTGCTGAAGGAGTTGGATTCACTCCGAAATCTCACTAAAAAGGTATAGGAATGTGCTTGCCCAGCTAGATTCAAGTCCTTGCTAAATTTAAAGAACACGTGGTTCCTGTGTTTGTTTTTAAAGGAAAACTGTGTAACTAAATGTTGTCATGTTGTCTATATTGACAGTAGGCACTCCCTTTAAAGTAGTCTGACATTTTTTTCCTGACATGACTGGGGCCAAAAATGTTTATTGAAAATATCTTCCAAAGATTAATTCATGGGAAAAATATCTATTTGTTAAATTTCCTGACAAGCATCTGTTTTGGAGGTGAGCGGTGTTCATCAGACAGCAATGATACGCAGTGCATATCTCCTTTTCGTACAGATAATTGTGTTATATCTGTCATAGCTGCCGACTGCTAAGTGTCCACTTCACCAACCGCTGTAACCATTTCCATGTCCAAAGCATATGTCTGGTTGGTTCCTGCCGTCCGGTCCTTTGTTTGGTCTGGAGCACGCCGTGTCCCTCTGTGCCCAGGCTGTCTCCATTGCAGCTGGGAGGCTGTGAGAGAGGCTGCAGCCACTGAAACAGCTGTAATTGAGGCCTCTTGTTTGCAAGTAGCTGTGACTCCTGACAGAAAGTCAGGAACATTTCCCAAGAGTATGTTTTTGCTGGCGGAGCTGTGAGAGCCAGCTCCGAGGACTCAACTAAGGCATGTTTTCAAAGAGTGGGGGAGGAACACCAACTCGGGGCAAAATATTTAAGAGAGGAGGTCCAATCTGTCATGAGGCCTTGTAAAATATCAATTCCAGACCAGATTTGTAGGAGTTCAATTGCAGTGCTTCTTTTTTATTGGTGTCTGAAATAATGTGATGTAGTGGCTTTGTTGTATCAATTGTTAGATAATGCCTGGGTGATGAAGTCACTTCTATAATACAGAATTTGTTGAAGTTGTTCGTGGTGATCTTATGCTCTCTAAATTTGTATGATATGTTACGAATTGGATTTTTTGCATACACTCCTACCAAAAGAATACATTGTACGTTGTAATTTCGTGATCCCCAATTTGTGAACTGGATGTGACATCTGGATACCTTCTGAAAGGCTGTGAGTGAGGCTAGGTAGTTAATACAGTACGTCTGGGTACTGCTAAGGTCTAGTGTTTGGTTACCAGAAATGCACAGTAGAGTCCAAAATGTTACATTACCAAAAAAGAGTCCAAGCCAATAAAGGTTTAAACATAATTTAAAATAAACATCCTTTGGTTACCACCATGATAGCACCCCAAAACTGCACTCAGTCCACAGCATGTATACCACAGTTTACACTACATGGGGAATAGACATCTACACACATCATTACAGTACTATCCATTCTATAGCACAGTTAGTGCCGCATACAGATGAAATGCATGCTATGCCTTGCTTCTCTATGCCAGGCACCATGCAATCTTATGAAGGCCTTAAGATGTATCTTTCTCTATGACCAGCCTGCCTTCTACAACACATTACAGGTTAAGTGACGGTTTTCATTGTACATTAACTTAATTTTTTTCTACTTCAATACATGATCGCTACAGGCTTGATCACAATTATTCTACACAGTGGATTACTTCAGTATGTTAATTATATGTAAAGATAGTTCTTGGTGGTTCCTTAACAGTCAGCTTAGAATTTCTGATACGTTTCTGTAGAACGTACCAATACTTTCTGAACAGCTGTGTTTAAAGCTAGTTATTAAATATGTTTGGATATCTTCTGACAGGCTGTGTGTCTCAGCACTGGTATGGGTCAATTATACTTTACGGTTGTTAATCCATTTTATGAAATCACGCATTTTTTTTATTATTTAGTGTAATTTTTTATTCTCCCTAGCATATAAATGACATTGGCCAACTTTGGTGTCTGTCCATTTCTGTACTGTCTGCTAGCTCCAGGATAGGTTGGCCATGAGGGAGAAAGAGTTGGAGAACAGGCTGGTAGACGCTGAGCTGATGGAAAGTCAACTGGAGGCCCGGGCTTGTGAGAAGGCTGGAGGTATGGGGGGGGGGGGTAAGGCCTGTAGAAGGCTGGAGATACTAAGATATCAAGGGTAGAAAACAATTACACATTTGTTTTACATGCAACTTGAGTATCAAAACGAACTGTCTTAGCTTGTAACTTATGAATCATATTTGTTAATGTAATCTAACCGCTCCCAACCTTCACTGAACAAATATTTGAATTTAGCTAAGCAAATAACTTTTTGAGGGTTGCTTTTAAAAAAGAATTGAGCCCTCACAACCCACCTAATAATTAAAGAAAATACCAGAACTATATTGAGCTGCACAATTAGCAGCTCCAATTGTGCGTTTAATCAATTGAGCGTGTGTGTCGTGTAACCTATTTGCCGTCCTCATTTTAATATGATTTGCATGGCTCAGGGAGGCGATGTTTAATGAGCAAATTCCAGCTAAAATGCAATATTGATTTTCTTACTGAACTTTGTAATGGCTTACGGCGTGGCTCACTGTTTATCATTAAGCCATCTCAGTGAGAGGGGAGAGGAATTAGCTGTTGATGGATCTCCAGGCTCCTTCTTAGTGGGATTAACAAAGGGAACTGGAGACAGTGGTAATCCCAAAATCTGATGGTTTTAAGGCAGGCGGCATAAAGCACAGGAATTTAGGATCTGGGTCAGGTGTAAGCTGAAAGGATATCTCTCCCTGCCAGGCTGTAGAGTCTGTATCAATAAGAAAAGTTTTCCCTCTGAGAGTGGGACAGACAGAATTACACATAGTAATCATAAGAGCAAACTGGATTTCTCTACTGTCTAACTCTGTATGATGTCATCAAAGTGTTAGAGATGGGGTTAAGGACCAGTCAGTGTCTTAATAATTGTGACATGATAAGTACTTGGTGATGTTTTATCAAATGTAGATGGACGTTCAGTCCCTGAGGTAAAGCGTTGCTGGGTCTTTATTGCTTGGTGCACCTATATGTCCAGGCTCTGGGGAGACCACTGCCCCACTTCACTCTGTCACAAAATGAATTTGAGTGGCGATAATACACAGCGCTACGCTGTTTCAGTGGCAATAACCTCCTTCCACAGGGAGCTTAGCATTGTTATTGAGTAGTAACTGATGGTCAGAAACTAATAACAATCCCCCCCCCTTTTACCATTTCCCTATTTTTTTCTTCTTCCTACTTCTATTTCTGTCTCTCGCTCCTTCCTTGTCACTGGCACTCCCTCAGCCCTGGTGGAGGAGATCTACCAGGCTCAAAGGGACAGGGACCAGGCGGTGATGGCGCGGCTGCGTCTGGCGAACGAGGAGAGGGACGAGGCCCTGCTCCGGGCCAAGCACCTGCAGCAGGCGCCGTCCGAGTTACGTAACAAATCACCGCAACGCATGTCATAAACCACAGCACACCGCGCAGCAGGGCTGGGATCAGCTCCATTCTCACTTCAGGAACTAAACAGGCATTTTCATTTCCAGGTGTCCTCAACCCAAAACCCATTCTGCTTAACTAACTCACCTCCCTCCACTACTCTGCCACCAAAGTTTCCGTTGCTTTTCAGTGATTAAAATGGGAATTCTAGTCAATTTCCCCAAATAAATGAATTGTTGTTGTTGCCCCCCACCTTGTCACACAGGGCCACTCTGGTCAGACATCTCTCCTTTCTCCATTGTGAATGTCTCCCAAAGCCTTAACAGTACAGAGAGACAATGGGGAACCGATTGGAGCAGAGAGTCAATGAGACAGTAGTGACTGGCGTTCTCTTTTGGCAAATCCCGGCTATATCCCCTCTCTTTTTCGCTTTCCCTTTCTATGAAAGTGAGGAAGGACAATTTGCTCCCAGCTCTAATAGGCAGGTTTGCTTCCTCGCCATTGCTTAGACAATTCTGCTTTGTTCTTCATGCTGGTTGACAAGGTAAATGAATATAGTGAGGTGGGGGAGGTTCAATATCGACTGGGGTTTGGAAATATATCGGAGGGGTGTGACATTTCATAAGAGTCCCCTCATGCTGCGTGCAAGGTTGTCTGTCAAGAGTTGCACTGTATAGGAAATCAATCAAGTCCTTCAGACCAGCAGATCTTTACCAGGCTGTCTGAAGAGGGCTAATTAATGTGAATTGTTTTGTGTTTAGGTGGTTGTTGGACAAAGTTGGGTGGGGTTACGGAGGCTGATCTTAAGTACCCAGACCTTTAAGATGAAAGCTGTGTTGTCCATTCTGAAAGGATGGCAGGCATGAAAACAGCCAGGCAATGATTGCTGGTGCAGTTTAGAAGTAATTACATTTCTACTTAAGGGAATATATAGCGTACTGTCCTAAGCAAATCTATAATTAAATAGGCTTTGGTATTTCAAGCTCCATTTAAAAAAATCATAGAATTTGATGGCGGTGATGGCGCGGCTGCATCTGGCGAACAAGGAGAGGGACGAGGCCCTGCTCCGGGCCAAGCACCTGCATTGTTGTTTTATGTATATATATGGTATTATTCACTATAAACTATTTTGTGGAAAACATTTTCATCTCATAAATTGACTGGACTTCCTAGTTGGCATGAAGATAATGAAGTTAACCTAGTATTATGCCAACTAGCCTGGCAATTTAATTAGAAAAACATCCCTTTTCATCTCATCATGCTTTTCATCAGTGCCTCCCAGATTTCCTCTTAGAAGGAAAGGGTAATTGATAGCCAAGCAGAATCCCATTATCTGGGCTGAAATATGGAAAAGCATGTTCTAACCCTTTATTTTCCTGAGGGCAGGTCATCGGCAGGCCCACTATGATTATGTGCCTATATAATGGGAGATGATCCGTGTAATGCCTTTGTAAATGAGCTGAGGGGCTGATGTTTTTCACTGAAAGGAGAGGACCAACGACCGGCCGCTGGGGAAAATCTCATTGGCCCTTTATAAGGAGAACGACAGCCAGGGTTGGGAGACAGGCACCCTAGAATGGTACCCTATTCCCCAGTACATTTATAAGGAGAATGACAGCCAGGGTTGGGAGACAGGCACCCTAGAATGGTACCCTATTCCCCAATACATTTATAAGGAGAATGGCAGCCAGGGTTGGGAGACAGGCACCCTAGAATGGTACCCTATTCCCCAATACATTTCACCAGAACCCTAATTAGTAGCTCACTGGAAAAGGAGAAGGAACGTAGTCCGGAAGAGCTGTCATGACACAGTGCGAGTTGACATGGAAACTGTGTTGACATGTCTTGTCCTGGTTTATGAAAGAGGAACTGATGGGCTATACAATGGTCTGTACCAGCAAAAAGTAGGGAACCTTTTAAAAAAAATAAATAAATAAATAAGTAAACTATTCTTCATGTGCGATTTAACAGATGTGTTTTGGCTACAGCCTTCAACGCATAGGATTCGTCTGACCTCTTCTGTTGCTAAAACAGTACTTTAAAACATAAAGATATTTTCAGTGACTCTTTCCATTTCTGGCTTTATTTCTCTAGAAGAAGGCTGTTATTTATATGCTATGAGTGTTATTCCGTTTTATTACAATTCTTATTTTTTTTTCTACATTATCAATTTATGAAAAAATGAATGAACTTTACTTACTACGGATACCACGTTCCATAAATGTATAACGCAATATTTATTTTATTGTAGTGTCCCACTGGTAAACTGGTTTATGTCTAGCTGTTAGCTTGAAAATTACTACTCAGTAATTTTGGTTAAAGAACATCCATTATCTATAGAAGTATCAGTGACCATACCAACATACTGCTAGACCTTTTAATATTTTTGATTGTTATTGTTTGGAGTGCTTCAAGGCAGATTTGATACCCATGAATCTCCTGACATATGGCTGTAATTACTGAAGTCTTTTCTCTGTAAAGGTGCTCAATACTGCACACCTGAAGTGATTCAACCTCTCTTCTCAGCACATATGAACAATTGATCCCAGTAGTCATATATAGCAGTAAACATTAATAACTTAACAGTCCACCGTGGCGAATATACTGGGCGTTATTGGGGGTCTGCTGGCGCTTTTAATATGTCAGGGGTGTCTCCCGTCGTTCTTGATCAACGACTCTTAAAACCAACCGACAGAACCAAAGGCAATTATTGGATGTGAGGAAGATTTGGGTTGGGATCTCATTTTGCCGCTCTGAGCAAAGGAAACTGATGGAGTTAACCGACGTGTCTTCTTTTGCTATATATCCTCTCCTCTCCACACACACTCTCTCTCTCTCTCTCTCTCTCTCTCTCTCTCTCTCTCTCTCTCTCTCTCTCTCTCTCTCTCTC
>JACXGI010005331.1:19814-47815 GCA_016801175.1 Esox masquinongy | reverse complement strand
CAAGTCGCCCTTGGGCATACACAACCCGTAGGAAAACTTTGTCTAAAAACACTAGTTAGAACTGAGCGGACCACCCACTGTATTTTTGTATTGGTTAGTAGTCAGCCAAGCGGTTCTTGAGGCAGGCAAGTTAGTTTAGGGGTGTTTGGACTATATTATTTCATTTCTTGGGTCCAGCTCAGCCCCTTTTCCCTACCCCCTTTACCGTGTGTTTATAATAAACACACGGTTGTCTGTGTCGTTTGTTCTCACTGTGCCTTTACACTACACTAATTTGCATGAGTTTTATGTTACGGGTCTCTGTACCATCCACCCTAGACTGCTAGAGCCACAGAGTTCGTAACAGAAAGACGGCGTAGCATAGCAACAATTGTCAACATTTTCTTCTGTCCCTTGGAGGCAATGATAGCACAGTCTCTGCCTGTCATTTAAAGACATCTAAAACCTCACCTTTTCATTGAGTAATAAAAAAAGTTCCACTGCTGCCAACTCTGTCTGTTGTCTCTTGTTAACTCCTAATGTTTTATCTTTGTTATTGGCATGGTCTTCATTCTAGCACTGACCTTTGCCGATAAGGTATTCATTGATGCACTCACTAGCAAAATGTGTGGATGCTTCACCCAGCTCTTAAAATGTATGCACTTACTGTAAGATGCTCTGAATAAGAGTGTCTGCTAAATAAGTGAAATGCAACAAAAATGAGTACTTTCCAAAGGCACTGTATGTCTAATAATTAAATCAATATTTACAGTAGTGTAGTAGTACTATGAAAAGCCTTTGCTTAAATTATTTTTTTGTGTTGATTGGAAAACAAGGTATGTCTGGGATGATTCCAGAATGGAACGTTACATTACCTCTCTTGACCATTTCTAGCTATACTTACTCTGCTATACCTTCTCTCATTGGATGCAAAATGTTCTTTGTTCTGTCCAATCTGCATCACTACACATAAAAAAATAATCCATAAATAAAACATGTCTTCTATACTTCTCCCACACTCAAGTAGGAGAGCTCACTGGGAGAACAACAATGTCGCCAAAAAAACGAATCGCCAGTATATTCACAAGCACTTTTTCTTGCGGTGAAAACATCAACACCATTTCCACAGCAGTTGGAACACCAATTGGAACCTATGAGACTTTTGTGCGGGTTCCAATAAAAACTTGAAGGAATTAGTTCTGGTGATGGAAAAGCCCTAATAGTGTACCCTAAGCCAATGAAGTACACTTTCAAACTCTTTCAGAAGTGTTGAATAATGCACATCCATGATCCGGGGCTGAGAAGCAAGCAACCGTAGTATTGTCTTTAGCAGGGGTCGACACTTCACCATTATGCACAAGTCCAAATTCCGACATAGTTTTCTAGCTGGAAGCAGTATGTGGTTGGAGAAGGATAAAAAACTAAAGGCACAATTGCAAAAGCAGCAAACTTTATTCACCAAACCAGCAGATACATCAAAAGCTGCAACTGCGGCCCCCTTTTAAGAGGTTCACTATTTGACAAAGAACTCATTTACTCACGGTGTCACTGTAAAAGGCGCTTTTGACTGTAATTGCCAAAACGTTGTTTAGGGATCACAAAAAATGCCCTGAAATTATTTCTGTCATATCTGATGTTCAACTCAGCGCCAACACTGTTGCGCTGGGGTTTTCTGTGTGTGAACAATTGGAACGTGACTTAGGTACATGTCAGTGGTTGTCTATTCAGTGTAATAAATCAGTGGATGTTGGCAATACTGCTCAGTTTGCAGTATTCATTAAAATGGTGTTGTGATTTATATTTATGATTCTTAACATCATTACCACAATATACTGTAACATGGTAAAGATCCATTTTGTAGAAGTGAATGTGCCTCTGGAAATGTTAGTGTCAATCACAACCGATGGATCTCCA
Source organism: Esox masquinongy (assembly GCA_016801175.1). Lineage (NCBI taxonomy): Eukaryota > Metazoa > Chordata > Actinopteri > Esociformes > Esocidae > Esox > Esox masquinongy. The sequence continues at coordinate 45,922 of JACXGI010005331.1, read as the reverse complement.
GCCATGACAGGGTGCCATTCAGGCTTCATAGCAAATTACAAAGCAGATCCTTAATCCCCTCGTTTTTTGAACTACCATGTGTCATCCATCAGCAGACAATCTGTGCCAAAGTAATGATCTTAATGTCATGATGCCTGTCATTAAGATCATAAATTCAATTAAAGCAAATGCCCAACAACACAGAACCTTCAGACGTTTTCTGGAAGAACTAGCATCCGAGTATGGTGATATTTTGCTTCACATAGACATTTGGTGGCTCAGCAAAGGAAAGGTTCTTTATCGTTTCCTTTTACTTCTGATAGAAACCATTGCTTTCATTAGATGAGGACGCCACTCTACTATCAGACCCAAGATGGCAGCTGGACCTTGCATTCCTGACAGACATCATACCAAAACTACACACATTCAGTGCTGAGTTACAAGGAAAAGGCAAATCTCATGTTGAAACTGTAAGTTCCGTGTAAGCTTTCAGTGCAAAGCCAAGGCTCTTCTTGCAGCAAATCCAGAATCAAAGTAAATGCAGCACTTCCCCTCTGCAGAAAATTCAGCAGAATATGAAGCAGCACCTGCTGTCCTCAACAGACAAATGTACATGGATCTACTGACCAGGCTGGGTCAGGAATCTGAGGAGAGGTTCAGTGACTTTGGGAGGCTGGAGCCTTGTGTGGCTTTCATCACCAACCCTTCTAGGAAATGGACACACTGTATCTGAAGAGATTGGTGAAGTGCTCAGCCTGAATGCTGATGCTTTGGAAATGGAAATCATCAGTCTCCAAATTGACATTGAGCATTAAATGTCAATTAAATCATGTCATTCTGCTCCTAATTTTTGGAGCTTTGTTGATCAGGAAAAGAACAACATCAGCACGGCTGCAGAGAAATTGGCTTGTTTATTTGGCTCAACTTACCTTTGTGAGCAGGCTTCTCAGACATGAACTTTATTAAACCAACGTATAGAACATGTCTTGCTGATGCACACCTGGATTACTCTATCAGAGTAAAGTTTTACAGATACACACCAGATTGCAAAGCACTGGAAGACAGAATGCAATGTCAAGCCTTTCACAAAGAATAAAAATAAATACCATTCATATTAGTATTTCTGTCACTACTTCACTACTTTTATATTAGCCTTATAGTTGTGTATTAACCATAACTTTGCCATGCCAGAGGAGAATAGGAAGAGCAGAGAACTAAAAGGGACGGAAAGAATGAGTCTTTATGCTGAACACTAAAAAGACAAATACACTCATATCATATCAGTGATTTAATTATAAGCAAGATAACTGTAAATTCAAAGTTTATCAAACATTGGTTTGCATTGTCTACCACTTCTCTTTTACACCAATTAAGGACCTGAGGCAAAACAGATGAGAGAAGAGCAGGAGAGGAGTATATCCAAGTAGGAGTGTAGAGGAGCAGATGAATGAAAGCAGAGGATATGGCAGGGTAATGATCCGAACTCTGAGGAATTTGTTGATTTGAGCTGTCTTTTGGAAAGAGAATGTTTTTTTTACATGTTGATTACTCCGCCTAGATGGCAGAGCTTGGCTTAATGTGAGCCCTGATGTGGTTCTGTTGTTAACTTTGTTTGAAAAGGGAATGTCCAGGGCTTGTATATATCAAGCTTATCTGAGCAGGAGGACTGATCTAGAATCAATGAACAGGTCTCATTGACCATCTCATTCATTATGATGAGAAGGCAAAACGGATAGGATCACTCGTCCTAGCCCGAGAAGCTTTACACGTACAGGCTCTGACATTCAGTGTTCATTACTCAGCCAAGATGGCTGAGCTTGGCTTAAATTGAGCCTTTAGTCATGTTTTTGTCCTATGTGATATTGTTGTAGCTGCTCGATTGGTGATTGTTCACCATTTGAGAAAGCAGGTGTTTATGCCTGTTGGGCTTTTATTTCTCAGGTTGCCTACACTTACTGCAGACACTAGGAAGACTTCATTTAAACCGCTAATTTTTTTAACTGCGAATTGTAAGAAATAAAAATAAAAAACATTTGTTTTAAATTACGTCTGTTTAGGTAAGCTCCATATTACACTTTAAGCCTTTCCTCATAAGTTGAAGCAACAGATTAATGGTATATTTTCTCACATAGGTGAGTTATCTTCATTGATCTGTTTGTCTGCATAACATTAATATCTAATCCACATAAGTATTACTGTTATTCCCCGTTTATAACCCGCACAGTGTATAAACCACACCATAAATTGTATAGCTTTGTGTGTATAGAAACCCGAGTATTAACCGCACCCATCTAGAAGCCGCATTTGCCTGGAGAATTATGACTCGTACATCTGTCACAGAGTGCTACCAAAATTAATTTGTTGAAGAAAAAAATGATGTTTTTGAAAACCCTGTAACGCCAATTGTATCATATTTGCTATATGCGTTTCTGAGATTTCTACATTGACAAGCAATCATCTGTGAAAAAGTTCGCCATTGGAAACAGTTTTAAAATGTGTAAACTTGTGTATTAGCCGACCCATGTATGAACCGCTGTGGTTGAAAATGTTTTCAAAATCCGTGTATAAACCTCAGTTTATAAACAAGAAATTACTGTAAGTTGATGCAATGAGAGGTTTTATTGGAGTTGACATCATTGCTTGAGTGTCAAGTTAGTCAAAACAATTAGTCAGTTCGAACGATCTACAAGTTAACCTAACTACTTAGCTATTCATTCACATAACCCAAAAACAGGAAACCTTTAATAGCATTTTTTTTAAGTTGAAGTGGTGTAACGATGAGGAGGTAGGTCTCGTGCAGCAACAATGGAGGACATTTAATAAAAGAACTAGAACAACACAAGACAACTAGACAAGACCGAACAATATTACATATGGCTAAGAACCAAACAAAGACCGACAAGACATACTAGGAAAAGAGGAACTTAAACAGGGATGCTGATTAGAGAAACAGTTGAGGGCAATAAACACCAAAACAAGTGTCCGTGATCCAAATGAGGGAGAAAGGGCGTTGGATATCACTGGCACAGCAGCCTGTCGTGTCAGGATGTGACAAGTGGTTTAATTTTTTTTTTCTTATGGAGCTCAGACTCAGAGAAGGTAATTCATCCATCAATGCTTGATGGGGATTAAAAGTAAATTAAAAGTAAACATGAGTTTATATTGTATAATAAATGCAACCCTGCATCGCAGGAATTACATTCATATACAACTAATGTGTTAACTGGCGCTAATATTCAGTATGAATATACACTGATCAGCCATAACATTATGACCACCTGCCTAATATTGTGTAGGTCCCCCTTTTGCCAAAACAGCCCTGACCCATTGAGGCATGGACTCCACTAGACCTCTGAAGGTGTGCTGTGGTATCTGGGACCAAGACGTTAGCAGCAGATCCTTTAAGTCCTTTAAGTTGCAACGTGGGACCTCCATGGATCGATCTGTTTGTCCAACACATCCCACAGACACTCGATTGGATTGAGATCTGGGGAATTTGGAGGCCAAGTCAACACCACTCGTTGTTGTTTTCCTGAAACCATTCCTGAATCATTTTTGCTGTGTGGCAGGGTGCATTATCCTGCTGAAAGAGGCCAATGCCATCAGGGAATACCGTTGCCATGGAAGGGTGCAAATGGTCTGCAACAATGCTCACGTACTATAGGCGGTACGTGTCAAAGTAACATCCACATGAATGGCAGGACCCAAGGTTTCCCAGCAGAACATTGCACAAAAGGATCACACTGCCTCTGCCGGCTTGCCTTCTTCCCAAAGTGCATCCTGGTGCAATGTGTTCTCCAGGTAAGTGATGCACACGCACTCGGCCATCCATGTGTTGTAAAAGAAACCGTGATTCATCAGACCAGGCCACCTTCCCATTGTAGGCGCTTTGGCATGGGCACCCTGACTGGTCTGCGCCTACGCAACAAACTACAAAGCACTGTGTGTTCTGACACCTTTCTATCAATACCAGCATTAACTTTTCAGCAATTTGAGCTACAGTAGCTCAGCTGTTGGATCGGACCACACGGGCCAGCCTTCGCTCCCCACTTGCATCAATGAGCCTTGGACACACATGACCCTGTCGCCGGTTCACCACTTTTCCTTCCTTGGACCAGTTTTGATAGGTACTGAACGCTGCTGACCGGAAACACCCCACAAGCGCTGCAGTTTTGGAGATGCTCTGACCCAGTCGTCTAGCCATCACAATTTGGCCCTTGTCAAAGTCACTCACATCCTTACGCTTTTTTCCTGCTTCTAACACATCAACTTTGAGGACAGAATGTTCACTTGCTGCCTAATATATCCCACCCACTGACAGGTGCCATGATAACGAGATTATCAGTGTTATTCACTTCACCTATCAGTGGTCAAAATGTTATGGCTGATCCGTGTAAATCGGTGGAATTATGTTCACTATAAACATATCCCTGTGCTATTGGGCCTTAACTCGCGGTTACATTCAGTGTCAACAAATGAGTGCCATTTACCTACAATTGAAAAATGGGCACCAGGGGCAGTTATGAACATATTAATAGTTAAATATAGTGGCTGTTAAGGCGAAGGGGTAAGGGATGGTGGGTTGGTGTTTCCGCAACCGACTCTCAGTCCAATGGTATTGAGTTCCATTCCAGCAAGAGGCGAGATTTCTTTGTTGGGGAACTGTGTTCTTTAGACAGGCATTGTCAGTTTTTGTAACCTTATCCGTAACCTTCATCCTCACCCTAACCTACCCTAACTTACCTACTGTGATGCCTAACTGTAATATAACCCTAACATTATTCCTAACCCTAACACCAGTATTGTCATGTCTAACCTTAACCGTTTACAGTAAATGTTATTTGTTACATGGGTTTTCTAATTTTTAATCGATTACGTTAGGACCAACATAATGGCGACATGTTAAGGATCAAGGTAATAGCAAGTCATTAAGGACCAATAGCACTGGGGATATGTTGATTGCGAACGTAATTCAACCGATTTATATTTCTTACTGAAGGCAGCATTTTCAAACTGTATATGTACATAATTCCTGAGAGGTATGGTTAAATAAATGACAGGGATGTCATACCAAACCTGGGTCAAAAGGTACTGTATTTCAGGTGTGTTTCCGTTGATTTCATTGGTTGGCACTTTGACTATTTTTGGCAATGTGTTTCAGTAGTAACATCAAAAACAAATAAAACATATAAAATAAAATGAGCAACTAATTAGATCAGTATCTGTCAATGTTATAACACAGGCCTGGGCAACTCCAGTCCTCAGTAGCCCGATTGATATCACTTTTGATGGAACTGCTGCTAACTCACTCCTTTATGAGTAATAATCTAATAATGAACTCACCATGGTCTCCATTTATAAGAGAAATTTGTTTAATTATGTTCTCAAGAGTTTCTTTGTTTGTTTTACTTTTCCCATAGAAATATATCCCAATTACACTAAAGATCATCCTGTTTAGAGAGTTATTCATTCTATGAAATAGATCTAACTTTACTGGGGCTAGAGAGGTTTTGTAAACATCTTGGATACCCACTGGCTAACAGATCTGCACTTCAACAAGATCCTCTCAGTATTCTTTGAAGTTACGTGAATTTTACCTGTTTTATTTAAACTTCTGGTTCACAGACTTTCATATTAGGAAAAACTAATTCTCCATTATACTAAATACCCTAATATAGATAGACTTCTTCTGAACCTAAGTTTGCTTAAGACTAAGAATCGCAATACCTACAATCCTCAATTCCATATCAAGAAAAAGTACAGTAGGCCATTTGTTTGTAAACCAAAATGTTTATAGGAGAAAAGCTGAGTCTATATATTTCATAAAACAAAGCAATACTGTGTTTACAGTGGGATGTTTAAACAATTGTCCGTTTCAAAATAAAGAACAAGCAAAGGCTTTGATTTTGAGTGAAATATTAGTTACGAATACAAATGTGTATTATGATTTATCACGTTATTAATCTGTAATAGAATGACAGAAAATAGTAATATTTAAGAGAATGACTGCGGATAAATAGGATACAATGTAAAATTATAGCAAAACACAGAAAAGTCACCTGCTACTCCTCCCACTGGCATGCTGTTGAGTTCAGCTCATAAGTGTGAAAATAGCCTCTACAGCCCCTCCCTTGCTCTCTCTTCCTGTGTCCTTCTCTCCCTGTGGCTTTATCTCTCCATCTCTCTCTCTCTCTGCAGTTAATGTCACCTTTAATGTCACCTCTCCCAGCACTTACTGACACCTACGCATGAGCCTTCCTACTTTCCATTTATTGTATCCAGCATCATCAACAACTGAGCACATGCCGACACTGCACGTCCATGCAGTTTGCTCTTTCTCAATGACGATAGCAACTGACAGCTAACATACGTGAGTCAGCTGGTTAGCTAAGTGAGCCATGATTAAACATGGGCAAGATCTTGTGAGCAGTTTATTTTCAAAGAAATATGCTCATAATTGCATACTGCACACAGGCAGACCAGTGAAATTATGTGCACCTATAAGATGCTGAAACAAAGATTTCTCTCTGATGAATGCTAGTTTTAGCTTATGTAACTATGTAGTCTGAATTCTGCATGTGCCAGTGGTGCTAGCTTACTTAGGTTGCTAGCTTAATTCACTGTTTATGCTGATAGGTAAATTGGGAACACATAGCCAGCTGGTTAGCTAGCCATTTCAGCACAATGCATATGGAAATACAATGGTCAAGTAGTTCATATGAATATGGTCAAGTCATAGCTAATATACTCACTGGCCACCACATAGATTCAACCTCAAAGTGACCTGGACGCATTGCAGCTTTTAAAGACAATGCTTGCTGAGATTACCATTTATGGTGAACGCTACAGATGTTGGCTCAATCTGAAATTAACTTTAAAAGCTGCAATACATCAAACCCACTTTCGGATTTGACCCAGGCATTTGTTCTCATTCCAGCTCCAAGACTGACATAAAACCCCGTTTCCAAAATAGTTGGGATACTGTGTAAAATGCAAAATAAAAACACAATTCAATGATGTGCAAGTCAATTATCCCTATATTTAATTGAAAACAGTACAAAGGCAACATGTCAAATGTTGAAACTGAGAAATGTTATTGTATCATAAATACATGACCATGATGCCAGCAACATGTTTAAAAAAAGTTGGGACAGGGGCTTGTTTACCACTGTGTTGCATCACCTCTTAACAATACTCTGTATGCGTTTGGGAACTGAGGAGACCAATTGCTGTAGTTTTGAAAGTGAAATGTATTCCCATTCTAGCTTGATATAGGGTTTCAGCTGCTCAACACTTTGGGATCTCCTTTTTGTTTCATAATGCACTAAATGTTTTGATGGGTGATAGGTCTGGACTGCAGGCAGGCCAGTTTAGCACTCAGACTCTTTTACTACGGAGCCATGCTGTTGTAATATGTACAGAATGTGGTTTGGCAATCTTCTGCTGAAATTAGCAATGTGCTCTGGATGGCACATAAGCCTTCCCTGAAAAAGATGTGCTCTGGATGGCAGCATATGTTGCTCCAAATCCTGTATATATTGTTCAGCATTAATGTGCACACACATGTGCAAGTCACCCATGCCATGTGAACTAATGCACCCCCATGCCATCACGGATGCTGGCATTTGAACTGTAATTTCAAATTTTGATTTGTCAGACCACAGGACAGTTTTGCACTTCGCCTCAGTCCATCTTAAATGAGCTCGGGCACAGAGAAGGCGGTGGTGGTTCTGGATCTTATTTATATATGGTTTCTTCTTTGCGTGGTAGAGTTTTAACTTGCATTTGTGGATCCAGCAACGTGCTGTTTTCACAGACAATGGTTTTCGCAAGTCCAGTGATTTCCACTAGAGAACCATGTCTGATTTTAATCATGGCCATCCAATATTGGTTATTCAGCTATTTCCCTTGCATATAGAGATTTCTCTGGATTCTCTGAATCTTTTAATGATGTTATGTACTGTAAAAGATCCCCAAACTCTTATGTTGAGAAACGTTATTCCTAAATTGTTGCACTATTTGCCCTCGCCGTCTTTCACAGAGTGGTGAACCCCTCCACATCCTCACTTCTGACAGACCCATCCTCTCTGAAATGATCTTTTAAATCCCAACCATGTTACTGACTTGTTGCCAATTGACCTAATTAGTTGTGTGACATTCCACCAGGTTTAGTTTTTAGCATTACACAACTTTTCCAGTCTGTCCCAACTTTTTTGAAATGTGTTGCTGTCATCAAATTCAAAGTGGGCATATATTTTTCAAGAAACAATAAAATGTCTCCGTTTCAACATTTGATATGTTGTCTTTGTATTCTTTTCTATTGAATATAGGCTTAAAATTATTTGCACATCATTGCATTCTGTTTTTATTTATATTTTAAGCAGTGTCCCAACTTTTTTGGAAACAGGGTTGTATCTCCTTACTGCAATACATAATCGTAGTACAATTTTGAAGTTCTGAACATGGTGCAGAATGTTTTTTGTCGTTCCACATTGAGTTCTCTAATTTTTCTATTCATTTCTAAACCATGGTGGGTGCACTGAGCCGGTCATATAGGATGCTGTACTAATTGCAGCACAATTTTTTTACTTTAGAGAAATGGGTAGTTCTGTGCCACCACCACAATAATCAGATGCTCTCAGACTAAAGGAAAACAGATAGTTAAATGGAAAGAGCACAGCTAGAGTGTTTTCTGGGGTAATTAATATCTCCTTCAGGGCCAAAACACCAATGGCCTGAAAGGCAGCATTTGACAAAAATGAACTCTGCCTTGTTGACAACGGATAATCAGATCCAAATGCTGCTAAAGACCTGCAATTCCACATGAGTTCTGCAGACAGGGGACACAAGATTGGAAGATTCAAAAGGTGCTGGTTGGTTATGTTCGGAAAAAATACAGGAGCAAGGACAAAAATGGATAGAAAAGTGGTTGATATGACTGCAAATGTGCAAAATTATTTCTGGAACAAAAATGAAAGTTGAGATATTGAAGAGGGCTGTGGGGCCGTGCTCAGTTTCCATCCTAAAGTAACTCTGTAGAACAACTAGAAAAACTCTCTTTGATTCGGTTTGTTTTGAACATAAACGCCACCTCTTCACCAGACTGCCGCTCGCTGACAGAACTGGGGCAGTACAGTACCAAGGATAATCGATGAATGTCTAGCAGAGGTTAAACCACTCTACATACAGTACATGTGTTGATTATCCCCCCCAAAAAATTACAAATTGCCTTGCCCTCTAAATCTACTTGATCTCTCAACAGTAAGCTAACACTCCGTCGACTCGCTGACATCGGCTTGAAATTGGGCAGATTTACTGCACCTATAGTACAGTAAGTAGATGTCCCTAACTGGCATAGTACTCTGCAACAATAGGCTAAACAATAATGTACATAGTAGAATAAGAGTCCTTTAGTTATAGCACACCATTAAAGATAAACACTCTTGCATATACTTCAACAACATTGATAATGACATGGGTAAAGAGATATGCGCTTCAGATTACTTGGATTACAGCGGGCATCATTATATTAAACAAGTATGTTTAAGACCAGATTTCTTCAAATGATTGATTTGAGCTGAAACAGGGCTAGTGTCATGTTGGATGAAATAATACGTCAGACTGGAGAAATTGGCTTGAACATAGAAACCAACACTTTTGTTTGTAATGTTCATCAACCTCCTACCTGTATAGTGTCTGAACTGTAGCTTGTTACATTTTGAAGAACAACTGCCTGCAACTTATTTGGCCTTATTTGGAGCTTGATCATTTAAAAATGCAGGAGCCATGACATGCCCAAATGAAATACCAATGCCAATTAAACTGGGGTAGATTATGGGGGATGTGGAATAATGGTAGCTAGCTAGTAAGCTAGCCTGTCTGACAATCATTATGATTGTGATAATGGTGATCAAAATGACAACTAGCTACTTAGCTACACAACCAAATGGCTAACTACTGTGTATATTATAGCTACTCACCATCACTGGTTGTAATATTGGAGATGGGCAAAGCAAAATTACATCATTTCATTCTTTTACCCATAGTTCGCTTAGCATTAGTCCTAAAAGCACAGTTCTTAAGATTGAAAATAATAAACTTAAAATGAATGAATATGTTAAACACATTGTTCTAAAAGCAAAATGCAAATTCCACTATTGTGGCTACTTTGTATAGTGCATGGGGTCACACGTTGATTTCACGTGTTGCCATCCCGTACATGGACAATCTATGACAACTTGACATGGTAGTTATTCAAACCCAACCCGCTATTACATGGTGGCGTCATTACCTGGGACTTCTTGTTTTCTATTGGAGTGAAGAGTTCTTTATAACATTGCTCTTTAAATTAGGTGCCTTTTCCCCAGACACTTGGTTTAATATTCAATTTGTTCACACAGTTGTCATATTTCAGTCATTTCTTCTGTGTTTGCACAACTGTTTATTTAAGGAGGATACTGCCTATGTAACTCAACCCCCTTTCCAAAAAGTTGGGACGCTGCGTAGAATGGAAATAAAAACAGAATGCAAAGATGTGCAAATCATTTAAACCCAATATTCAGTAGAAAATAGTACAAAGGCAACATATCAAATGTAGAAACTGAAAAATGTTATTGTTACTTAAAAAATATGTGCCCACTTTGAATTTGATGCCAGCAACATGTTTCAAAATAGCTGGAACAGGGGCAACAAAAGACTGGAAAAGCTGTGTAATACAAAAAAAGAACCTGGTGGAACTTCTCAATATTTAAGTCAATTGGCATCACGTCAGTAACATGATTGGATATAAAAAGAGCATCCCAGAGAGGATGAGTCTTTCAGAATTAAAGATGAGGAGGGGTTCACCACTCTTTGAAAGACTGTGAGGGCAAATAATTTAAGAATAATGTTTCTCAAAGTAAAATTGCAAAGAGTTTGTGGATCTTATAGTCTACGGTACACAAAATCATTAAAAGATTCAGAGAATCCGGAGGAATATCTATATGCCAGGGTCAAGGCCGAAAACTAATTTCACATGGCCATCTTCGGCCCTCAAGGCAGCACTGCATTAAAAACAGACACGATTCTGTAGTGGAAATCACTGCATGGGCTCAAGAACACTTCCGAAAACCAGTGAATCTGTGAACACAGTTTATCGCTGCATCCATAAATGCCAGTTAAAACTCTACCATGCCAAGAAGAAAGCAAATATAAATAAGATCCAAAAATGCCGCCACTTTCTTTGGGTCCAAGCTCATTTAAGATGGACTGAGGCGAAGTGGAAAACTGTCCTCTGGTCTGCCAAATAAAAATGTAAAATAAACTGGCCGGCCTGCAGTCCAGACCTGTCACCTATTGAAATATTTGGCGCATTATGAAACAAAAAATATGACAAAGGGGACCCCGAATTGAGCAACTGAAATCCTATGTAAATCAAGAATGGAAAAACATTTAACTTTAAAAACTACAGCAACTGGTCTCATCAGTTCCCAAATGCTTACAGAGTGTTGTTAAAAGAACAGGTGAGGCAACACAGTAATAAACATGCTCCTGTCCCAGTAATTGTCCCAATTATTGCTAAGCGGAGCCGGCCAAGAAGAGCGAATGTCTTTTACTGACTGACTGACTGACTGTTTATGGTTATATTGTGACTATTTCTGGTGCATTTTGGAAGTACGCATACTTGCATGCTTTTTGTTTCAGGATAGACAAAAACTTTGCTGGCTACAAACTTCAGTAACTAGGTTATAGTAAGCCTAAAATAAAACTGTTTACGGTTATATTGCGACTATTTCTGGTGGATTTTCGAAGTACGCATCCGTGCATGCTTTTTGGGGTAATATAGTGGTGTAGTGGTTAAAGAGACAGCCTCTCACGTGGGAGACCTGGGTTTGAATCTAGCGAGGGCAACAACATTTCCTACTTTTAATTGTGGGCCGGCTGAACTAGGCTTGCCTGGTTCCTTTTCTGGTTTTGAAACATGTTGCTGGCATCAAATTCAAAATGGGCATATATTTTTCCAAAAACAATACATTTTCTCTGGTTCAACATTTGAAATGTTGTCTTTATACTATTTTCAATTAAATATATGGTTGAATTTATTTGCACATCATTGCATTCTGTTTTTATTTGCATTTTATGCAGCGTACCAAGTTTTTTGGAAAATGGGTTGTAGAGCTAGAAAAAATAAAAATGTATCAGGTCATTAATGACGTTTAACTATTTATTTGCTCTGTGACAAAGGGGTGTGTATTGATCCCTGTGTGACATAGGGATCTGTAATACAATAACATATTGACTGAATGCAACAACATATGATTGTTTAAAGACAGCCAACACAAACTGTTATAATGTTGGTAAATTGTTGTTTCAACACCGAACCATATAATACATCTCCTTGAAAAAATTACATGGACTTGATCCATGCCAACCAAAAGGGTGGAAAAGTATGAATATAATTGGAAAAAATGGATGCCGAAATGACCTTTTAGTGATGAAACTCCTCATTTGGTATGTACTTTAATCCAACTAGATCAACATTTGAATATATGCATATTTTTAAATCAACATTGAGTTGTATGGATAGTTGTTGTAAGCTCTCAGTTGTAGGGCTGCTCAATGAGTATAGTAAAACAATTCTGCATACTGTTTTCCTGCAGCTATTGCTAGAGGCAGATATCGATTTGCTGTGCATTCCCTCTGTGTGTAAAGTCATCTTCATGTACTCCATCATCTCCATCACTATGGCTATAGACTTGTTTGGATGACTTGTTTGAGCTTCAGTAGAATATATAGCTCTTCCAATAGCTCTTCCTGTCTATATTTTAGATTCTTCAGACTAGCAGCTAGCTAAAGTTTATTTTTACTGGATTGGTAGAACAGTGCAGAAAGAACACCAGCCCCTCAGTTTTTAAGACCCTAATATATAGGTTGAAGATTTAGGCTTCCTTTTGAACACCTGCTACCTTAAGTTACTTTGTGCAGATTGATTACTTCTGAAGACGGCACTCCTTATTTAAATTGTCACCGATTTCAAACACTGCAGCCCAGCTCCATACAGAAAGGAATCCTAGGGAAAATTACACCAGTGGTTCTGTTGGTCAGAACCACTACAAGGTGTGACGTCTGCTCCGTGTGGCGCTGCGTGCTCTCTCCCTGTCCGGCGCTCCACCTTGCCGGTGTACTAACTGCCGGCAGGAGCAGATGGCAGCAGCACAACATCACACACACCTGTTTTGAGTTAGTGATTATGATGTCTATTTTAGTTCCTGGTTTTCACCCGCACCCTCACAGGTTATTGTGTCTATGTGTGGTGCTGTGATCATTATGACATAAAGTCAAGAAACATTATTCTTCATGTCGGTGTTGTTTTGTTACTTTTGTTTTTGCCTCTCCTTTATGCACTCGCTGCCCTTGCACCTCACAATGTCACCTTGCGAGGGTACTTATTTCTGTTGCAGCTACAATCTTAAAAAGGAGCTACATCAGCCCTTTACACCATGCTCTTAAATTGTTTGGCATTAATTCCCACAGCACTGCCACTTTTCGTGAAAAATACTCAATTAGTCTGTTATTGTACTTCTCCAGTCTTGAATTCATAGGTCAGTGTTTATTTTAATCTCATTTTAATCAGTAAAATATATTAAGCTATATTTCTACATTATACTGTTGTGACTTGAATGTTACTCTGGTATGATGGCTGTTCTATCAATATTGTGCATAAAGGCATCTCCGTTGTACAGACGCAAAACAAATAAACAAATACATTTTTCGACATGAAAAGTATTTTACAGACGCTCAATTTCCTCCTTTTGTGATTTTTTTTAAAATTTGATATTACTTGATATAACATGCATAAACTATTTAGATACAAACTTGGTTGATGTTATTCTGTTACTATAGATTTGCCCAGAAGTTTAGTCTTTTACACCATTATTTCAGTACAAAATGTTTTAAGAAGACAAAACAATTAGAATTACACCAATCAGCCATAACGTTATGATCACTATATTAGGCAGCAAGTGAACATTCTGTCCTCAAAGTTGATGTGTTAGAAGCAGGAAAAATGGGCAAGCGTAAGGATCTGAGTGACTTTGACAAGGGCCAAATTGTGATGGCTAGATGACTGGGTCAGAGCATCTCCAAAACTGCAGCTCTTGTGGGGTGTTCCCAGTCTGCAGTGGTCAGTACCTATCAAAAGTGGTCCAAGGAAGGAAAAGCAGTGAACCGGCGACAAGGTCATGGGTGTCCAAGGCTCACTGATGCACGTGGGGAGTGAAGGCTAGCCCATGTGGTCCGATCCAACAGACGAGCTACTGTAGCTCAAATTGCTGAAAAAGTTAATGCTGGCATTGATAGAAAGGTGTCAGAACACACAGTGCATCGCAGTTTGCTGTGTATGGGGCTGCGTAGCCACAGACCAGTCAGAGTGCCCATGCTGACCCCTGTCCACCGCCGAAAGTGCCTACAATGGGCATGTGAGCATCAGAACTGCAACGGAAAAAGGTGGCCTGGTGTGACGAATCACGCTTCCTTTTACATCACGTGGATGGCCAGGTGCGTGTGCGTCGCTTACCTGGAGAACACATGGCACCACGAAGCACTATAGGAAGGAGGCAAGCCGGCGGAGGCAGTGTGATGCTTTGGGCAATGTTCTGCTGGGAAACCTTGGGTCCTGCCATTCGTGTGGATGTTACTTTGACACGTACCACCTACCTGAGCATTGTTGCAGACCATGTGCACCCTTTCATGGCAATGGTATTAGCTGATGGCATTGGCCTCTTTCAGCAGGATGATGCGCGCTGCCACAAAGCAAAAATGGTTCAGGAATGGTTTCAGGAACACAACAACGAGTTCAAGGTATTGACTTGGCCTCCAAATTCCCCAGATCTCAATCCAATCGAGCATCTGTGGGATGTGCTGGACAAACAAGTCCGATCCATGGAGGCCCCACCTCGCAATTTACAGGACTTGAAGGATCTGCTGCTAAGGTCTTGGTGCCAGATACCACGGCACACCTTCAGAGGTCTAGTGGAGTCCATGCCTCGACGGGTCAGGGCTGTTTTGGCGGCAAAAGGGGGACCTACACATTAATAGGCAGGTGGTCATAATGTTATTGCAGATCGGTGTATATTGCACAGTAAGACATTTTTGTTTTTATATTATGTAGCAATTAGAATGCATTAAATTATACTGATAAACTGGTATTAGCAGACAGCAAATAGTCATCACAGTGTTGGCTGCTTAATGCTACACTACCGTTCAAAGGTTTGGGCTCACTTAGAAATGTTTTTGAAAAAGCAGATTTTTTGTGCATTACAATAACATCAAATTGATCAGAAGTAGACATTATTGATGTTGTAAATTACTATTGTAGCTGGAAAGGGCTGATTTTTAATGGAATGTCTACATTAATATTTTATTTTTATTGGCCAGTCTGAGGAATGGCTTTTTTTTTGCAACTCGGAGTCGCCTCTTCACTGTTGATGTTGAGACTGGTGTTTTGCGGGTACTATTTAATGAAGCTGCAGGTTGAGGAACTGTGAGGGGCCTGTTTCTCAAACCACACACTAATGTATTTGTCATCTTGCTCAGTTGTGCACCTGGGCCTCCCACTGCGCTTCCTGTTCTGGTTAGAGCCAGTTTGCGCTGTTCTGTGAAGGGAGTAGTACACAATGTTGTACAACCCAGTTTCCAAAAAAGTTGTGGCGCTATGTAAAATGGAAATAAAAACAGAAGGCAGATGTGAAAATCATTTAAACCCTATAAAACAGTACAAAGACAACATATCAAATGTTGAAACTGAGAAATGTTATTGTTTTTCGAAAAATACATGCCCATTTTGAATTTGATGCCAGCAACCGGTTTCAAAAAAGTTGGGACAGGGGCATGTTTACCACTGTGTTGCATCACCTCTTCTTCTAACAATACTCTGTAAGTGTTTGGGAACTAAGGAGACCAATTGCTGTAGTTTTGAAAGTGAAATGCATTCCCATGCTTGTTTGATATAGGATTTCAGCTGCTCAACAGTTCAGGGTCTCCTTTGTCGTACTTTTTGTTTCGTAATGCACCAAATGTTTTCAATAGGTAACAGGTCTGGACTGCAGGTGTGAGGTTCTTGTTCCTAGTCCTGCCTGTCTGTTTTTGTTCACCCCAGTCACCTCTATGTTCCTGGTCCCGCCTACTGTTTCCTAGTCTGTCTATTTTTACACAGAACACCATCTTGGTGGTGTTCGGTGTATCCTAGTTGAATATCCTTGTTTCCTATGTATTTACTTACCACTCTGTTTTACTGTTTTAGTTCTGGTGTTGTATTCTAGCCTGTCTGTTGGTTTCCTGAGTTATCTATACATAGCTCTTTTCTTGTATTGTTTCATTTTGTTCATTTTGGCCTGTGTGTCTTGAATATAGCTTGTGTCCAGTTCATTATTAGTCGCACCTGTTCATATTAGTTCTGAGTATTTGCACCTGTTCTTATTTTGTCCTACCCTATATATGTCTGTGTATTCCTTTCAGTCCTTGTGGAAGCATTGTTGTTCAGTCATGTGTTTATGGGCCTAGTCTACAAGTTACCAAGCCTGGTTTGTGACCTTTCTGTGGTTCTTTTATTTAAAAGTTCAGTGTGTTAGTCTGCATTAGTTTGATCCTGTCTGCTGTTTTGTTATTTTGCTGCTTGCTTGGTTTTCTGTTTTGATTACGGACAAGAAAAGTAAATTAAAGAAAATGAAAGTAAGAAATGAAGCTCTGTATATGAATCGTTCTACTGCCATGAAGGCAAATCATTACAGCAGGCAGGCCAGTTTACCACCCAGACTCTTACTACAGAGCCATGCTGTTGTAATACATGCAGAATGTGGTACAAGAGCTTCAGTTTCTTGGCAATTTCTCACATTGAATAGCCTTCATTTCTCAGAACAAGAATAGACTGATGCATTTCTGGCCATTTTGAGCCTGTAATCAAACGCACAAACGCTGATGCTGAAGATCCTGAACTAGTCAGCACAACAGTTTTCAGTGGTGCTAACATAATCACAAAAGGTTTTCTAATGATCAGTTAGCCTTTTAAAATGACATACTTGGAATATCAAACACTGTGTTTCTGATTAATTTTATTTTATTGGACAAAAAAGTTCTTTAAATAACAAGGAAATTTCTAAGTGACCCCACACTTTTGAACGGTAGTGTATTTAAGAAATGATGTAAGTTTAGCTTTCAATTATTAAATCCTTTAAACTTTAATGTGGCATTTGTCCTTCTCAATGGTAATGTTGAATGGTATTGAAAAGATAATATCAGAATGCCAGTTAGGGTAATTGTGAGATCTATAGCAAACTCACAACTCAATCGCTGGCGGAAGTTCTGTCCGTTGCAAGAGAGTTTGTCAGTAACTGGTTGTCTTTTTGGGACTCGCACAAATAAAAGGGCCAAGCTTGACCTGCGGAACACTAGCCTAGCTGGAGTGGTGCTCTTCTTTTAGCCAGGAACATAGACAGGAGCCTCACTCCTGTAGCCTCTCCATGAAATTGGAGCCTGTAGATTGCATAGTTTTCTCCATTGAGACTGTGACTCAATCTAGTTAAAGTCAAGGTGCTCACCATGGCAATCTTACAAAAATACAGTCTTCATTCATTCCAGTCATGAACAAAATACTCTAATAGTTAGAACAAGGCTGAGCACATAATGTAGGCTGCAGCTACCTAACTAATACACATTGCTAAACAGAAACCTAATCTCTGCATTTCTGATTCCTCAATGCTTCCTCTTTAAATGTTGCAATATGGATGAAGTTCTGTTGTGAAATGCAAGTTCAGTCTTGCAGTAGCGATAAACAACCAGGTTATCTTAGAGTGAAATGTTAAACTTTCATTGCTGGGACCATTCTACCTTCCACGGGAATTCAGCACAGCTATTATCACAGCAGTCTATATACCCCTGCAGGCGGATAAAACACGCGCACTGGAAGTCCTATATGGAGTAATAAATGGACTAAAGGATGCCCACCCTGAGGCAGCTGCTATTGTTGTTGCTGATTTTTAATAGAGCAGAAATGAGGAAAATTCTACCAAAATACCACCAGCACATAACTTTTCTACTTGGGGTGATCAGACTCTTGACCATTGTTATTCACAAATACGGAATGGTTACAAACCCCTCCCCCGCCCTGCATTTGGGAAAGCAGACCACACCTCAATTTTGCTCCTGCCATCCTACAGACAACTTCTAAAACAGAAAAAAAATGGTTTCTCAGACAGTTCAGTGCTGGAATTGAGGGATCCATTACTGCCCTACAGGACTGCTTTAAAACAACGGATTGGCAGGTGTTCTGTGATGCAGTCGATGGGAACATTGATGAATACACAGACTCTGTCTCAGCATATATCTCCAAATGCACCGACGATGTCGTCTCGAGGGTCACTGTCAGGACTTTCCCAAACCTTAGGCCCTAGGTAAATGGTAATGTTCGTGCTAAGCTCAGAGTACGGTACTCTGTCTATAGCTCTGGGGACGTGGAGGCCTTGAGGAGATCCAGATATGACCTTTGGAAGGCAATCAGGGATGGAAAGAGAATACAGGGATGAGTTGGAGTCAAATTACCACAGTGGGGAAGATTCCAGATGCTCTGATGCCCTTTCAGGTACTTTAATGGACATTAGAATATTTAAAATCAATGCTAGTTTACATTTTCTTTTTCAATGTATATTACTGCCATACTTGCCATTTCTACAATATTCAATACTACTACCAATATAGCTGCTAATATACAGTACTCTTTTTTAAACTACTGCTATGTACAGTGTTATGTATATGATTGCATTATCCTCTTGATATATTTAAAGCTGTGTACATTTTCTTCTTAATTCTCACTACGTAGTTGTAGTGTACTATGCCAACATTCATAAACTTATTGCACTCATATGTATCTAATATTTCAATAACTCTATCAGTTGCTGCTAGGTCACACTGTTAATGTATATTACTGCCATACCCAGAATGCTGCTCTATCAAAATACTACCCAGATTGCTGCTAGTTTTCAGTACTTTTTTAAATTGCTGCTTGTGTACAGTGTTATGTATATTGTTGCTTTCTTTTTTTCTGTCTAGATATATTTTTGCTTATATACTCTTCTTCTTACTTCTATGTAGTTTGTCAGGTGCCATGTCATAAGAATTTCATTGTACAGAAGGACGCTGTGTTGTTCGGTGCTTTTGACAAATACACATTGAAACATGCAAGACTGTCTTTAAAGTTTGCAAGCCATTTTTTAATAAAAGCCTTGAGGCATTAAATTCTAATAGAGGATTTTTTGTTACTGAATTACTTGAGTTTCTCAATGAAACTCAAGTAATTGACAGCCCTAGTAATTATTCCCCGAATCTCAAAAAGGGACAACTTATTGTTAGATCCCTTGCTTCAAAGGCAATTTCAGTTCAGACAGAAAACAACATGTATGAGTATAACCATTTATTAGAGAACTTATGTACAGCCCTGTACATGCAAGTCTTGGCATTAGCTTCTGCTCCTTTAGGGTAACTCATTGCCATCACATGATCGTGTATATGATACTACCACAATAACCTATGTTATTATTTATGCAATTCCCATGGCAATGAGCAAGGTACGCAGTACCGATCCCCCAACACTGCAAAACCACAGCCAGACACTACGTCGTACAGCAGAGCGCCATCTGATATCCTGTCGATACCGGCTCCGCCCGACACTCAGATATACGTTCCACTAAGTATTTATTCCCACATAACAATCGCAGGGTGCCTCGCAGGAGCAAGATGGACCAGCCATCTTGTTAGGAGAGAATAAACCTACTTAGCGGAGCACACCCATACAGCGCTCACAGACAGAGTATTTATTCCCACATGAAAACACCGCAAGGTGCCTCACAAGAGCTAAATGGACCAGCCACCTTGTCAGTTGAGAATAAACTTACTGGGTGGCGCATCAGTTATACTACGCTCTCAGACTGAGTATTCATTCTCACATAACACATTGCAAGGTGCCTTGCTGGAACAAGATGGACCAGCCATCTTGATGGTGGAATACCCTACCTGATGACCCCGACCGAAGTCGGTCCCCAACACCTGACAAGCCCACAGGTTTGCATGCGACCCATCGCCACAAGCAACACATGACCTGCAAAATCAGTGCACCCCCACCACCCAGCTGTAGCCATAGAATGATACACACCAAAAGGGACACGACAATACGAACAGCACTTTGACATAGCGGTCCCAGCATCAGAGATCATGAAACACAGGGGCCTGGAATCAGCAGTTGCACGATTTTTACATACACCCAGCCTGCAACCCCGAAGAGCAAGCAACAACAAACATGATGCACAGTGCCCAGGAAAACTCCCTAGTAAGTTCAAACCTAGGAAACCTGGATCGAAACTCCAACGGGCATATACTGCAATGGGCGTATACTCTGACCACTGCATGCTCCATAGTGCAGCGAATAGTGCAGCGAACACAAGCCGCGATAAGAAGACGAGATCGAATCGCACAATCAAGATCCCAGAAACAACCCTGCAAATCCCCAACACAGCATGAGCACAACCTCAGCTCTACCGAGAGAGTATCAAACACATTTGACAGGATAACAACTGAGTGGACATGACAACAACACTAGAGTTCCACAGGTAAACACAATACCACTCACGGCAAGGAAACCATCGATAGGGAGCGGGACCCCATATAGGAAGCAACCATAGAGATAGATGGGTACAGCAAATGATCACCAAATCGTAGGAGGGCAGTTAGATTAAACCCACCCGAAGATGCCAGCCAGGTAACAACCAGCAGGCCTGCCACAAAGACAGACAGTTGAGGAGCGCTCAACGACCAGATCTAGATGTGCGATGCAGCACGCCTGATGCAGCACAATCGCAGGAAACACAGTCAACACTCAACAGACAGACCAGCCGCGCGATGACACATATGACAGTGCGAGACCACGAGCTGCACCCCGTACATTAGGCATTAAGCCCCGTTCACATTAACTCCTGCACGCCGTTACACTGCGCAGGACGCCATTCATTCAAGAAATACTGTCACAACGGTCAGAAATCGGATGGCCCTCTAGCGCTCAAGTCGTAGATGCGAACGGGTAGGTCATGCTTGGAAAATGTCAAACAGCGTCGGCCTTGACATTCTAACAATATCACCATATTACAGTTCTAAACACATCACGTGATATACGGATGGGTACACCATCACATTCTAAACTTATCCTGTGACAGTATCAATGGAATGTTCCCTTCCTGAATGATGCTATCTTATACACGTTAAATCTATGGTTAGACACCAACCAAAAGGCACGACACTACTTGACAGCCAGCAAGTACGCCCGCAAGCATAGTAGAATGAAACAATTAAGGTCAGAATTCGATGTCTAATTTTGATAAATTGATGGAGAAGATGGTGGGGGCTAGGCTGGGGTATTTTCTGGAGCAGAGGGGTTTGGTGAGTGCCGCACAGAATGGGTTCAGGAGGTGTAGGTCAACTACAAATGCATTGGTCACGGTTAGTACAGAGATTACAAAGACGTTGACAATGAAGGAAGTAATGTGTGTGGCATATTTTGATGTAGAGAAGGCATATGACACAATGTGGAGAGAGGGTTTATTGATTAAGTTGAGTAAGTTGGGTGTAGACGGCAGGTTGTATAATTGGATTTAAAGTTTTTTGTTTGGAAGGGTGTTCCGGGTTAAGGTTGGGACAGACCTGTCCAAGGAGTTTGAGGTAGTTAATGGTACGCCACAGGGGAGTGTGGTGAGCCCAGTGTTGTTTGAGGTGATGATCGATGAAATGTTTGGGGCAGTGGGTCCGGGGATGGGGGTGGCTTTGTATGCAGATGATGGGGCAATGTGGAAAAGAGGAAGGAATGTGGAATGGGCGATGAAGACAATGCAGAAAAGAGTTACAGGGGTGGAGGTGTGGTCGTTGACATGGGGGTGCAGACTGTCGGTGGCCAAGTCATGTTTATGATGTATTCTCGGAGAAAGGTTGAAGGGGTGAGATTGTGTCTATGGACAGGAATTGCTGTGGGTGTCGGAGTTCAAGTACCTTGGCCTGTGGTTTGATGAGAAGATGACTTGGAGGTATCATGTGCAGTATATACCTGTGAGGTGTAGGAGGGCTCTGAACCTTATGCAGGGTGTGGTAGGTTATGATTGGGGAGCGGATTGACGTACTTTGGTGTGTATGTATCAAACGCTGATTAGGTCAGTATGGATTATGGGTGTCTTGTCCGCCGAAGGAACACCAATGGATTATGGTCTGTAAAGACCAGAACGGGCAAGGCACTGGAGCCCACATATATCAAAGACTGTAAAGCTTGCAATAAAGCTAGCATCTCTTGTTCTATGGTGGAGTACTTTGACTGACACAAGTTGAACTTACGGGAGAAGAAGCTGACGGCCCGATCCACTCCCTCCTCATCTTCCTATAAAGGAACTGCACCCATCCCTAACATACTGGCGTCTACCTCCAACTTAAAAGGCTTGTCAAAGTTGGTCCCCTTACACAATGTTGACCAGATGCTGAAAAGTAGCAGGAGCGTTACACATTCCAAAGGGCATTACAGTATTCTGTACGAAATCGGGTGTAACGAGAACCGATAGATTTTAGAGGTACTTGCCAATAACCTTTTAGCAAATAAAACTAATTGACGTGAGCAGCAGAACCAATTCTATCACCATAGTCTATGCGAGACAGTGGAAAAGAATCAGGAATTGTAACAGAGGGAACATGGGGAACACATGGAGCTGTTACTAGGCTCAGCCATGTCATTCCTTAACAAAAAGGCTACCTCACTCTTTATTCTCTCTCTCTTCTTAGCATTTACCCAGTACGGATGCTGACGAATAGGAGCAGCGTTCCCCACATCCACGTCATGCTCCAAGATGGATGTGCGACTAGGAACGTCCTGAAACACATTGAGAGAACTGTTTCTCAACAGGCTGAGGTCATTCGTTTGCTCGTTACTCAAATTTTCCATTTGAGAGGGTAACTTTTCCATCTTAAAATTACACAAGCGTTCACACTGCTGAAACATATGGCGTAACTCCAACCCATCCTCCTTATCCTCCTCTAGAGAGGCAACTACATCCCTCTAAGCGACGTGGACGTCCGCCACGGTCACATGGACGTCCTTGCTAGGGGGAGCCCTCGAATAGATGTTTAGCAGGACGGACAAGCGACGAGTGACGCTGAGCGAAATGTTGTGCCGGACGGACGGGAGAGGCAGCTAGACCCCGCGTAGCGACGTGGATGTCCACCACGGTCACATGGACGTCCTCACTAGGGGGAGCCCTCTAGTGGATGTTTAGCAGGACGGACGGGGGATCAGGGATGATGAGCGGGATGTTGTGCAGGACGGACGGCGATGAGTGATGTTGCGTAATGCGAGCCAGCGGAGGATACCATCAGGATGCGCACAGCAATCTGTTGCTCACTCGAGAAGTCTGCATTTCCTATATTTAAAAGTCCTAATTGTCACATATTACGTTTAATTAAATATAAAAATGAACAAAAAACCCCATGACAATATATATTTAAACGAGTGACTATGTTAATATATTGGAAAAACAGAGTGCCTTATCAATTGATAATAAATACTTATGAAAAGATAATAAACACTCTGCTATGACATATTTGATAACCTTTCCGTTTTGTCTTTTGTCTTTGAATTCTTTCAGTACTCAATAAATGGTTCATGAGAGGATTGGACCCGTGAATCAGCCACTTCAATACTCCACACGAAGCACACTATCCGGATGACAATTTCTTAGGGTGCTATCCGGCTTGTTGTAGCCTAGTTTTCTTCCTTATTACAAAATAATGTCCCTTTGTTTTTTTTGTTTTTTTCAAATGTCACAAGGAATGGGAGTGTTACAGCAAATTAAATTTAAATGTAGACTACATCAAAATGTAGGCTACTTTGTATGTTTCGAAAATATGCATCTAGTCTACAGTAGCTTGTGTTCACAGTTAAAGCAGTGGTGACGTCTTATCTTACACTGGTTAAACTTATCATTTACCAAGAGTTACAGTTAGCCTATTTAAACAAGGCTGTAAAGGACACATTCATTATATTGTTAGTGTTATGATACTAGCAGGAAAAGCAACAACAAATATATAAAGTACAGAAGTGATTAGATTTGTGGACTGTTATTCAACATTGGCAACTATGAAATGTATTGAACGACAGCATTCAAAAACATTTCATATTTTAAAACAGAGCAAACATTTTCGCGCAGCAAGGTCTACGGCTTCGCGCAACAAGGTCTAAGGTCTCGTGTAATGGCTCATCTCCTGATATTTTCTCTATGCTCTTGAGACTACTGGGAGACACAGCAAACCTTCTAGCGATGGCACATATGAATTACCATCCTGGAGGTGCTGGACTGCCTGTGCAACCTGAGTGGGCTGCAGGTACCGCCTCATTCTACCAGTAGTGACAATGACACCAGTAAAACACAAAACTAGAGAAGAATCCATCAGGAATGATAAGGAGAGAGCAATTGTCTGGCCACCATCTGCAAAACCATTATAGTTTCTTGGGTTGTCTAGCAGTTGCCTCTCCAGTGCACCTGTTGTCACTTTCATTGGCACCAAAACATGTGACATTGATTTACAATCGCTTATGATTCCTAACTGGACAGATTGATATCCCTGAAGTTTAATTCACTTGGTGTTATACTGTGATGATTACGTGTTCCATATTTTTTTTGAGAAGTGTATTTGGATTTTTTTTAAATGCTGTCATTGTTTTGGTAGAGTTTAGTATTTATATTATAAAAATAAAATAAAGCCACGTGCAATTGTATTTACATTTCTTTTTTAATAATTATTTCTATTTTGTAGGATTTACACTGCTGTTATTGTTTTGTTGGGAATTTGTATTTCTATTTTATAAATCTAAATAAATCAAAAACATATTTTGTGAGAGTCTTATTTAAAACTCGATATGTAGAAATTACTATTATTATTCATTATTTTGACATGACAAAAGTGGGAAAGAATGAAATAAAAGGAGACTTGACAGACGGGTTATCTTTCAATTGATGTGTTTTTTTGGTATAGTAAGAAAGTTTAAGGTTTAAGGTTCACAGTTTATTTATCAAATGCACCAAAAAACATAGCGTCATCCTGCCCAATGAAGTTCTTGTCACATAGCACCCGACGTCTACATAGTAGGAATTAAGCAAAAAGTAAAGCGAAAATATACATAACACTGTGAACTATAGCCTAACCAAGACATATTGTTACAAAGTGAAATTAAATAGACTATTTGTGCTATGAAAACACATCATAGTAAAACATCTTAAGACTTCAGTGTCGTTTTTGCCTAAAACAAAACATGAAACATTTCCCCCAAACGAGGAAAATAGTGCAGTAAATTCTAGCATAATCATCACAGAAAAAATACATATTGTCATTGGATAATAGTCATAATTTGATTGATGATCGCCTCAATCTCAATTCCATTTTATTACATTCAAAATATGCTCATACACAAGACATCCAGTTCGCTTCAATGTACTTCCAGGTAGAGCTTGATGCTGATGTCCAGGCCACTTTCCTGTCCGTCCTGACCATGCCCTCCATCCTCATCGCCCGTCCGTTCTGCTCAACATCCCGCTCAGCATCCCTCATCGCCCGTCCGTCCGGATTCAACATCCAGTACAAGGGATCTACAGTCGGGTAAAAAAGTATTTGATCCCCTGCTGATTTTGTAAGTTTGCCCACTGACAAAGAAATGATCAGTCTACAATTTTAATGGTAGGTTTATTTGAACAGTGAGTGACAGAATAACAACAAAAAAATCCAGAAAAATGCAAAAATGTTATAAATTGATTTGCATTTTAATGAGTGAAATAAGTATTCCACCCCTCTTCAAAACATGACTTAGTACTTGGTGGCAAAACCCTTTTTGGCAATCACAGAGGTCAGACGTTTCTTGTAGTTGGCCACCAGGTTTGCACACATCTCAGGAGGGATTTTGTCCCACTCCTCTTTGCAGATCTTCTCCAAGTCATTAAGGTTTCGAGGCTGACGTTTGGCAACTCAAACCTTCAGCTCCCTCCACAGATTTTCTATGGGATTAAGGTCTGGAGACTGGCTAGGCCACT
>JACXGI010005331.1:0-19714 GCA_016801175.1 Esox masquinongy | reverse complement strand
TTCATGCTGGAATACCCATCCACGACCCATTTTCAATGCCCTGGCTGCGGGAAGGAGGTTCTCACCCAAGATTTGACAGGACATGGCCCCGTCCATCGTCCCTTTGATGCGGTGAAGTTATCCTGTCCCCTTAGCAGAAAAACACCCCCAAAGCATAATGTTTCCACCTCCATGTTTGACGGTGGGGATGGTGTTCTTGGGGTCATAGGCAGCATTCCTCCTCCTCCAAACACGGCGAGTTGAGTTGATGCCAACAAGCTCGATTTTGGTCTCATCTGACCACAACACTTTCACCCAGTTCTCCTCTGTATCATTCAGATGTTCATTGGCAAACTTCAGACGGGCCTGTACATGTGCTTTCTTGAGCAGGGGGACCTTGCGGGCGCTGCAGGATTTCAGTCCTTCATGGCGTAGTGTGTTACCAATTGTTTTCTTGGTGACTATGGTCCCAGCTGCCTTGAGATCATTGACAAGATCCTCCCGTGTTGTTCTTGGCTGATTCCTCACCGTTCTCATGATCATTGCAACTCCACGATGTGAGATCTTGCATGGAGCCCCAAACCGAGGGAGATTGACAGTTCTTTTGTGTTTCTTCCATTTGCGAATAATCGCACCAACTATTGTCACCTTCTCACCAAGCCGCTTGGCGATGGTCTTGTAGCCCATTCCAGCCTTGTGTAGGTCCTCAATCTTGTCCCTGACATCCTTGGACAGTTCTTTGGTCTTGGCCATGGTGGAGAGTTTGGAATCTGAATACTGTATCTGACTGATTGATTGCTTCTGTGGACAGGTGTCTTTTATACAGATAACAAGCTGAGATTAGGAGCACTCCCTTTAAGAGTGTGCTCCTAATCTCAGCTCGTTACCTGTATAAAAGACACCTGGGAGCCAGAAATCTTTCTGATTGAGAGGGGATCAATTTATAGCATTTTAGACATGCATTTTTCTGGATTTTTTTGTTGTTATTCTCTCACTGTTCAAATAAACCTACCATTAAAATTATAGACTGGTCATTTCTTTGCCAGTGGGCAAACATACAAAATAAGCAGGGGATCAAATACTTTTTTCCCTCACTGTAGTTGCCTCTCCCGTCCGTCCTGCTCAACATCACTCGTCGCCCGTCCGTCTTGCTAAACATCCACTCGAGGGCTCCCCCTAGCCAGGACGTCCATGTGACCGTGGTGGACGTCCACGTCACTCTGAGGGATGTAGCCCCTAATGCTCCTCTCGGTCCCAACCAGGCCACACTGGAGACGGCGGGCTGGACTGGCTCACCTGAGGAGCTACTGGGAGGGTCACGCACATTTTATGCCTTCAGCATGTCAACATGACACACATGGGAAGAGCGCCTGTGATCTGGGGTTGTTATCACACAATTGGTTTCATACTCTTTCATAAATTCATACTCTTTTGAGCCGAGGAGAGAGACATTTGAGCTAGCACACAGGCAGCATGCAGTCTCTCCCGCATCTCTCCTGCATCCAACACATTTTTAGGGGCACTACCTGGTGCAGGAGATAAGATATTCTCCTGTAAAACTTTTAGCAGACACTGTGGGTTGTGTTCAAATACAAATGTCGGCAGGGCTGAACCCTAAGGATTGTTTCCCTGATAGCGAATAGGACAAACGGCACCCCCTCATCCTAATCGGTGTGAGCATCCGTACAATATTTACATAGCATCGCTTTAAGAGTCTGATGCCAGTGTTCAAGAGCCATTTAACTCTCCGGATGATACGGACTGGAGGCATGATGCGATGATGGGATATAGACAGGGTCTTTAACACGTTCGAGAACAGGTTAGACAAAGTTGGTTCCCTGATCTGTTTGGATTACTTTTGTGAGCCCAAATGTGGAGAAGAACTTAACTAGTGCCTTTACCAGAGTCTTCGCTATTATGGTACAGAGAGGGATATCGGGTAGAACTGCACTCTGGGTACCGGGAAGAACTGCACATGATTGTTAATAAAAACTGGTTACCTGACATGGTTCTCGGAAACAGACCGATGCTATCTGTTGTCACTTGTTCAGACAGTTCCCCCACCACAGGAATCAGAAAAAGCAGCGCATGCGGCACTGTTTGATTTGCTTTTCCAGTGAGTCGACATACATGATAGGTTTTACAAAATTGGACAATGTCAGACTTCAAACCTGGCCAGAAGAAATGCCGAAGGGCATGGTTATAAGTCTTCGTGATCCCTAAATGTCTGGACTATGCCTGGTCATGAGCGAGTGACTTCACCTGATGTCGGAACGGGGTAGGAACAACCACTTGCAACACTGCACTCAAGTCACTAACTGTATCATGCGCTGCCCACTTACGCATCAGAACACCAGCTTCCATAAAGTAGGTGGTCTCCCTAGTTTTAGCTTCCTCAGCGGAAATAATCAAAGCAAAACACAGATACTGGGGTCTTCCTGTTGACATTCAATCACCTTCTCGGGGGTAACTGACAAAAGAATGGCATGTAATTGGGGTAGAAACCATGGAAACCATGGATAGAAGGGACACTCAGTTTGTTTTCCTCTTCTCAATATGCTCAAAAATTGAACTAGACAAATCCACCACATCTCCCAGCTTGCAAGACTCTGCCCTTGTTAGCACACAAGCAGGGAAAACATGGGGAAATGCCTGAACCAATTCATTGTCTGCGGTTTTGGTTTTTGGGACGTCTACTACCTCTAACACAGGAGAAACGGTACCACAAGAGATATCATTCCCCAGTAATAATGTGACTCTTTTTACTGGCAGCGTAGGCACAACACCAACCCGGAAACATCTTGAAACCAAGTCTGACTCTAAGTGGACCAATGCAGTGTTACGGGTACATTTTTTTTCTCAATACCCTGCAAAATAATATGCGAGCCACAATACGAGTCATGGGACCAGGGTAAAACATCAGTAACAATCACTGACTGTACTGTCCCGATGTCTCGTAAGATTTGTATAGGCTTTCCCCAGTTAAGGAAACACAACTGACAGACAAAAACGAGGCAAAGACATGATCCAGTTTAACTAACACTGACCCAACAAATCGGATTTGCTGGCTGTACACCAGTGATCAGGGCGATCAGAACTCAACAAATGTATAGTGAGAGGGCTTTTTGTGGTTCCTGAAGCACTGCCTACATGCTTCAGGTACCAACTCATAAGCACGCAACACGGTCGCCTTAACTGTATCGTACTGTAAACTGTCTTCTAGGAAGAGAGCAGTTACAACTTCCTGGGCTTTCCCAGATAATTTACATTGTAACAGGAGGGGCCAAACTTCCTGTGGCCATTGCAGAGCAGCGGCCACACGCTCAAATGCAGAGAAGTAGTAATCTACTTCGGACTCACGAAAGGGCAGCACTAAAGCAATGTTCTTGCTTACCTCAAATTGGGAATGCTGGTGGGTAGGTTAAGACGATGCACTGAAGCCGGCCTGTAGCTCCTGCTGTCAAATTCTCACCTCTTTTTCTATTTCCGTTTGTCTGATTTCTAGATCAAACTCCCTCTAATACTTTCTTTCTCCTTTTAGCTCCATTGTTAAGGTAATCTGATGAGATTTCATGGCATGCTTCCTGAAGCACCTCCCACAAGTTGGATTGGCTTGATAGGCTCTTCTTACAGACCAGACGGTCAAGCTGCTCCCACAACAGCTCAATACGGTTGAGATCCGGTAACTGTGCTGGTCACTCCATTATAGACAGAATACCAGCTGACTACTTCTTCCCTAAATAGTTCTTGCATAGTTTGGAGCTGTGCTTTGGGTCATTGTCTTGTTGTAGGAGGAAATTGGCTCCAATCAAGCACCATCCAAAAGGTTTGGTATAGCAATGCAAAATGGAGTGGTAGCCTTCCTTCAAGATCCCTTTTACCCTGTACATATCTCCCACTTTATCACAACCAAAGCAACCCCATATCCTCACATTGCCTGTACCAATTTTGACAGATGGCGTCAAGCACTCCTCCAGCATCTTTTCATTTGGTCTACATCTCACAAATGTTCTTTGTGATTTGAACACCTCAAACTTTGATTTGTCTGCCCATAACAATTTTTTTCCCAATCTTCCGCTATCCAGTGTCTGTGTTCTTTTGCCCATCTTAATCTTTTCTTTTTATTGGCCAGTCTGAAATATTTCTTTGCAATTCGGCCTAGAATGCCCGCATCCGATAGTCGCCTCTTCACTGTTGACATTGGGACTGGTGTTTTGTGGGTACTATTTAATGAAGCTGCCAGTTGTGGACCTGTGAGGCGTCTGTTTCTCATACTAGACACTAATGTATTTGTCCTCTAACCATCAAATATTGGTTCCTAACCGAAGCTAGCAAAACAGTAACATTATTTCTTTTTTTATTAGTGTTGAACTGTATTAGCCAGCTATATTTCACCTAAATTTCTCTTTCTGCTGATCCAACAGCGCTGTCCTGTTTGTCTTTTTCATTTCTCTGTGGTCCCAAATCGGTAGCTAGCCTCTATATTCTAACATTTCCTCCTCTTATTCGTAGTCAAACATGTTGGTATTGTAAGTGGAATATACTGTAGTTAAAAAAAGAAAAAGCTAATAACTGCAAGCTTGCTTTGTTTGTATGTACATGCATACGCGCACCTTGCACACGTAGTGAGGAACAAAGAATCTTGTGCATGGCAATACAATCACAAGGTGAATAACTTGTACAAAGGTACTTTGTGGTTTTGTATCTTTTAAGTTGGTGGCAGCTCATTTTCCACACATTTTGTTTTTTCAAATCACTTACTGTTTGGTGAAGCACTATGACAGATTGTGGCGATAAACAGGCATACAACGACAATGTAGTCAGTTTGATTACCACTGTAATTTAAGTTAAAATAACACAAACTATAACATAACATTTTTTGCTGTAGTGGTTGACTTTACTCATGAGGTAGATGACAAAATGGAGAAGTACAGGGTTGCTGAATCTGGTTATGTTATATAATACATCATGAACACCTCATTAGGACTGAGAGGGAGGAAGTGCTCCAACTAAAACTGTGTCACTTTCACTGTGGTTTACCCAATGCTAGACTCCTATCAGTTATCCATGAATTATTAATTATAAAATACGCTGAAATACGCAGGAATTCCCGAAAGAGTGCTTCACAGTATCCTCTGAGAAGAAACACATAAGGAAGGTGAAGGTCAAATTTAATGGGTTTGAACAGGAACTATTTAATGATAAAAAAGGAAAATAACCATAATTGGTTTAAAACATCAAAATGTGAAGGACCTGTACGAGCCCTGAAGTCAAATTAGTTTCTATCAATCTTTTTTGAGTAAAGTTAATAAGTCTTCAATTAACCATCAGGGGTCCAATCCTTGCCCATCTTCCTCTGATACAGGTTGTAATGAAATCAGTAGAAGGTACCTGAAAGCACTTAATGAATAATTGTATTCATTATTCAGGTCTGATCCAAAGTCAGTAGCTACAGTGGAAGAAAGAAGCTTTTTTTAAAGGATCAAAAACTGTATACAAATAATGAAATACTGAACTACATTAAATAATGATAAATGTCTGCATTTTTGTGAAATTCAACACTTGCAAAATGTTTAACATGTGGCCAGTTAACCATTTATTTGTCGATTTTCATGCCCTTGAGATTAATCTTTCATCTGAGGTTGATCAATAAAGGGCTGGTTTAAATTAAAACTTAAAGGCGCACTATACAAGTTTGCGCTACCTATCAGCAGTGCATTGAATATCAGTTCTATAACACCATTAGGATCTGACACTATCATTTGTAACTACGAGCTCACTGATCGGTCTGAAGCAGTGTCACCTCCAACCGTCGATGCTGGAGCAATGAACAGAGACATTTGTTTAAGATGGGGTTGAAGTTGATGGGCCCTTACGGAACACAGAATAAACAAAGTACACAGCTAAACCAATCAAATTGTCATCTGGGCTATCGTGTTAGAAGATGCATTGCCATATTTCAGACTCGTTGATGGCTAGCTAGCAAACTTGAAAGTATAATCGTGCTAGCTATCTGATGCTAGCTACATGACAGTAAGACCATTGATGAAAACAATGATAGCGTGTCTTGACCAGTTTGCACAAGGCTAAATCTATCTAAAAGGCAATGTAATTGCTTTTTCAGAGCAATGGTCACTTATGCATATGGTTCGGTCAAACAACCCACAATGCATGTAAGTTTTGCTTTATCTTTTGCAGAGAACACCAGGAATATTAGCTAAGTTGTGACAATATTTTCCAACAGGAGATGGAATCAAGGGGTGTCTGCTCAGACATATAACTTAGCTAGCTAATGTTAGCTTATCCTCTCAACAGAAAACTTTGGAGAAACCTGCCTAAAACGTATCTACGCTCCCAGAAATAAAAGAAACAGGAACATTGAATGATTTTGTCCGTCAAAGAAATTGTTTCTTCGTCATCATCAATCTAGCACTCACTTGAGCAGTAGAAAGGTTACCAACTCTGCATCACTGTTCATCAAGTTTTCAAATTTCAGCTTTCGTCAACTAATAAATACCAAATACAGATTTACCCTCGCTTTCTCCACACTTTCTGTGATGCTTCTGTATATTTTCTTTTCTGGAGCACTCAGTGTCTATGAACTCAAGGAAGTACACACCTACGTTTAACTTGCAACCGTGGCAGGGATATTGTCAGTCCTGACATTCTGCAAAGACTCTTTTTTACATTAAGGGTTATTATCGGATATTTTAAATGGAAAATGCTGCATAAGGAACCTTCAAAGCAAAATACATACAATTTATTGATTTATAGGGACGTTGTCTGTACTTCAGGCTATATTTTTTACAGGCCTTGCCTGCAATTACGGTTGAATTCCAATATGTTAGTGTTGAAAATATGTTCTTTTCTTTCCTAATCATATTTTGTGGGGCGAACGCGCCGCCACCTGCTTTATCAGCATCGCACCAATGCCCCCAAACAAATCTGGCAGCTTCTGGAAGCCATGACCTTGTCAGGAGAGGCATTTAAAAAGCTTCCAAGAAGCAGATTGGGTCTGAGGTCAAAAATAGAGAGGTCTACAGAAGATGTGAGGACATATAGTGCTGCAATACAGGGGTGGAGGAAGACAGCCGGGAGTTGGAGGCAGGGTGCAGAGGCTGCCAGGATTACGGCCACCCGCTCCCATTCTTCCCAAACCGCGGCCGGGAGGCTGCCCTGAAGATGACACAGGCACCCCAGGAGAGTAATTTGTTTCCTTTTGATTTTCTCCTCTCCTCCTACCCTTATTACTTTCAAAAAACGCCATCCAGCCCTAAACACTTGTCTGGTGTCCGTTCCATATTTCTCTTCCCATTACATACTCAAAACTTTTTAGAAAAGCACATTTCACATTTAAGAGTTAAAACATCTGTTGCTAGAGTATGCACTTCATGAAAACCTGTTATTTTTGCACATTACTTTCTTTTTATTTTATTACTATTATCAAGTTGTTTTGAAGAGAACATTATGCAAAATGAGGATTTTTTTTAAATGTATAATAAAATGCATTTAATCCACAGAATTATTTTATCAGATTAATCATTAATTTCAATGGATTATTAAAATAGATGTTAAGTCTAGCTCTATAAACAACATATTACTCATCCAGTCCAAAAATGGGATGTTTAATAAAAGATTGTGTTACTTCCCAGACTGCATTTTTAAATTACCAAGCTTTGCCTTTTGTTTCCAAAGGTGAATTTCAGTACCAATCCAACAAATCTCTCCTTTAATCCAAGCAGCTGGTAGGACCTCTATAAATTCCTGCCACGATGGAGACCTGATGACATCATCTTAGTTAATAGGACCTTCCCCCAGATGCTTGAATTATTCAGTCTCTTTTAAAGGAGAAACCTGACAAGCTCTTTAATTGATACAAAACACTTAGTAAAAGCGACCTGTGGCTGCCTGGGCTTTGTAAACCTTTGTGACAATGTTTGGGCTAAATACCTATTCTTCTCTTCCTGCCAATTGATGCTTTTATTGAGAGACCACCATGACTCGCATTATTATATTATGCAGAATCCACCATGACTCGCATTATTATATTCTGCAGAACCAGCCATAGCTGGACCCGAAGGCCTGAAAGGCGATGCCCTTATATGTGTTGGGTTATAAAATTTTTGTTACAGCTGTTTTGGTTGACATCCAAAACTCTGGAAACTTCTCTTAGTCAATGTTACATGTTAAGTCTGTATGGTAGTATTGGACTATGTGACAATTGCACTACAACATTTGAGTCACAGGTAGACACTTACTTTCCACATTTCTTTGTTAATATTCATCCCCAGATGTATTTTATCAGAAAAGGGACATGAATTACAGTTCATCTTCTTGGCAAAATCCTGCAGAAACCTAATAAAAATGAGGCTAATAATTTTCTCTACAAGAAATACATAAAATTTTCCTCAAACCCTGGTTCTGTGTGAATACATATTTCGTTATTTCACCAGGTATGTATGCTAAGAACACATTCTTAAGAACAGCACAGACCTGGGAGTAATTAGGGTTAACAGTGTTGCTCAGGGACAGAATGACAAGCAGGGTTTTCACCTTGTCGTCTTGGAGGTTAGAACATTTTCATTACTGGCATAGCGCTCTTGACCACTAGGCTAACCTACTGTAGATTCCTGCATCAGGTCGGTTTCCCATAGGTGAACCGCAAATAAATCCCTCAGCGGGTGAAAGAAAAACATTTCAACCCGTGGGCGGCTCACAGTTCAGAACTATCATTTTGAACTAACATTTTGTATATAGACGAAACATTATTTTTGTGAGAGGCGAGATAAATCATCACCTACAAAGCAGTGAGGAAATTGAGCAGAAATGTTCCCATCCCCCCACGTCACAATTGTTTTAGCCAATGTAACTACGACAGGAGAAATGTAATATTATCGTGAGTGGGGTTGAGTCGCGGAACAATGTCTGTCCTACTGTTGCTTTTCGGGTGGTTCTCGGAACAGAGATAACTGAAAAACAGTCCTGTGCAGGGGCCGTATTCACAAAACATCTTAAGGCTAAAAGTAGCTGCTAACCTGCTGATTTAGGAGTAACTCTTAAAAAAATGGGCATGTCAGTCCTAACTTTAGGACTCCTGAATTTTTGCCCTAAGAGTATTTCACAAAGCGTTTTAGCACTAAAACTAGCTCCTAAATCTGTGAAAAGTTAGGAGTAGTCGAGAGGACTCCTAAGTCACTAAGACCAAGTCACCATCAATCCTAAATTGGCTGGTGCCGAGAATCCACCTCATAATCAGGTCTAAGTTTTAGAAACATTTAATGATACTGAGCTTCTAAAAAGGTATCACCTTAATCAAGAGGGTATAGTGATCATATTAGAGCTAGTCATTGATGCAGTCACTTCAACAAAAAACAGAAACAACCCAATAACAACGGAGATCAAGGTTGTGACAACTCTATGCTACTTGGCCACAGGGAAAATGTAGCTATGCAGTATTACATCAAACAATAAATGCTCTCTCCAGATCCCATATCGGCAAATAAATTGGTTTCCTCATTTGCCAACCTCAAAGAAACAAAGCCGACTTCATGGCCATAGCTGGACCACCCGGTGTAGTTGGTGCGATACATGGGACACATAATTGCACAAATTATTGCACCATCAAAAGATGAACGCACATTTCTTCATGAGCTGCCAGACATGTAAGTAGCTGACAATTAGCTGAACATATCTTGACATATCAGTATATTATTCTTGGTTTCATATTCATGACACTTAGCCTACATTTTTATTTGAATATCTTTATTTCAATATGGCAATATGACACATCGTTCTACAGTAGCCTATTGCTATGATGAATTCACTGACAGAGACCCCTCTCCACCTGCGTGAAGTTGGCCCCCCCACCCAACGCAAAACTTCGGCAAAATAGGCTCAATCATTTGTGCTCCGTTTGTGCTGGTTTGTGCATTTAAAATTTTCGTTTGTGCTGCTATCATTTTATAGATATTAAAGAATATTTTATAAGTCATTCTGAGGTCACTCAGCCCCCCAACATCCTCCGAAATCAACGAAAATGATCTTGATTGTTTGTGCTTCGTTTGTGCCGGTTTGTGCCATTAAAATTTTCGTTTGTGCTCCTTCGGTATTTTATATATTAGACATTTAATTATTGGTGATGACGTCACTCAGCCCCCCAACATGCTCCAAATTGAGTCAAAATAGGCTCATTCGTTTGTGCTGGTTTTTGCCCTTAAAATTTTCGTTTGTGCTGTTTCGGTATTTTATATATTAGACATTTAATTATTGATGATGACGTCGCTCAGCCCCACAACATGCTCCAAATTGAGTCAAAATAGGCTCATTCGTTTGTGCTTTGTTTGTGCTGGTTTGTGCCTTTAAAATTTTTGTTTGTGCTGCTGTAATGTTTTAGATATTAAAGAATATTTTATAGGTCATTCTGAGGTCACTCAGGCCCCCAACATCCTCCAAAATCAACGAAAATAGTCTCGTTTGTTTGTGCTTCGTTTGTACCGGTTTGTGCTGTTAAAATTTTCGTTTGTGCTGCTTCGGTATTTTATATATTAGACATTTAATTATTGGTGATGACATCACTCAGCCCCCGAACATGCTTCAAATTCAACCAAAATAGTCTCCTTTGTTTGTGCTTCGTTTGTGCTGGTTTGTGCCGTTAAAAGTTTTGTTTGAGCTTATACAGCATTTTATATATTAGGCATTTCATTTTAGATGTCACCAGCTCCACAACCTACTCCTCAAAATAGGCTCAATCATGTATGCTCCGTTTGTGCCGCTGAAAGGTTTGTTTGTGCTGCTACAGTTTCAGGTACATAGCTAAATTCCCACTGGATAGCGCACTGGCATAACTCTCTTTCCACTGTAGCTCTGTCACTATCGGTAAAGCAGTCGCAAAAACAAACCTTTTCGCCTGGGCCAGTGACATGTTAAAGATGTCGGTAAAGACCTCGGCCAGCTGCCCAGAACATGCTCTGAGCACACACCTGGGGACGCCATCAGGACCAGCAGCCTTGGGGGGGGGGTCGGGGGTCTGGGGGGAGTTCAGCTTTAATGACTGGCTCTTTGTTGTCCCTGTCGAAGCGAGCGTAGAACCTGTTAAACTCGTTGGTGAAGGAGACATCGCTGGCTGTGGAGGTAATGTTCTTTGGCCGGTAGTCAGTGATGTAATCCAGAACGGAGGATGCATATGTTTCAATGTCCATGTTGGAGTCAATGTGGCTTGAGTGGCAAACAAACTCCAGTCTGTGTGTTGAAACTGGCGCTGTAGAAGTGATTCCAAATTAATGAACAGGCATACCCAAGTATTTTCCTGTGGTTGTCGATCATGTAGAGTTGAATGAATGTATGCTTGTTATGTTAAGATTACAACAGCACATCTGTTTATCCGTACACAGGAAGTCACGTTCAGTCAAAGCGCGACAGTAATCAGCCAATAGGCTTACAATACTGAGTTCTCTATTCTGGATTGCGATGTCTATAAAGTAGAGGATGACTGGAAGTTTCTTTGAGATTGAGTTTGTGAGATCGAGTTTGTAACATCGAGTCTGTAACATCATGAACAATAGGCTATCATATACTGCAATAAATAATTGAATTACCCTCTTGTTTATCAACCAGGTATGCGATCATTGTTTCATCACTATATGAACGGCTGATTTCTAACAATCACTGAAAAGGACTTGGTACCTGATAAAACAGAGTCACACTTCTCTGCCTCTAAACTAGCCCTATATAACAATGTTCCTCTTCACCAAGGGTGGCTCTCATAGCTGACGTGACCCTTGGCCAAATCTGTTTTCCCGATAAGGCAATCTAATCCAAACATACAATCAGATGTCAACCCATTCATCGCTGATATATCGCCATGGGTTATGAGTCACAGTACAGCCAGAAATGACATAGACAACTGTGTATCAATGCAGAGACAAGGGAGTTTGCATCATCTCTGAATAGACCAGGCCATGGTGTCTCTTCAAAGTGGTTCTACAATAGCAGTGGGGGGGGGCAGTCTCATCCATACCCTTCTCAAACACCGAGTGCTGGGGCTAGAAAGGGACGGGGGAAGTGTGGGCGTCAGGATTTCAATTCTGTTCCTCCCTTGCTAATGGCTCTTTATTTATTTATTATTCCCCTTGACACATCTCAAAAGAGATTAGGATCCAATTCAATTAACTTTTTTTATCGGGGCAGAGAAAAAAAGAGAAAATCTTGGGAAGAAGAGAAGAGGAGGACATGAGGGGAGAGAAGGGAAAAAGTGTTAAGCAATAAGCAGAGAGCAACAGGGACTTGGATCATGCTTCTGGTGGTTGTGAGTGGAATGTCGAGAATTGCGACACGGCCGTGTTGAGGCTGTTGCGACAAAATGAATTTACAATGCAAATCAAGTCCAAACAGAGATGATTTTCTTCCCAATTTTTGACGCATTCCCTCTGGAGGAGTTTGCCTCCGCTGACAAGCCTTGGCTGATCAGCTTTGGTTGTCGCGGTGAGCTCAGCTTCACCTTCGAAATGATCTGCAACTTGATCCGTCTTTTTCCTTGGGGACAAGTTTAAGATGAGAGTAGTTTAAGAATAAATGAGTGATACAAAATGGAGAATGTGCTACATTATGTATCACCACCGTAATGTGGTAATAGGATTCAAAGTGGGGTGTTACGTGCATAGGGGAAAAACAGGCATTTCTTTGTCACATTGAGAAGAACTTTATTACAGAATTGTGAAGCAAAAAGTCAAGGAAACATGAACCTCCTTAACAGTAAACAAACAAGGATATGAACTGAAAAAAATACACAATCATTTATGAAATATCACAACCAGTGAGTTGTTTGGGGCTTGTAAATCATGCCTCAATTTAAAACTTCCAATGTTATCTACAACAATGTACAAAGTACACAATAGATCCCAGCCATATTCAGGATTTTGCTAGTGTGTTGCAACCTTGACGATACATCACTGATCCAGGTTTGGATAGTGTTTTTATTTTCACCTGAATTTAATTACATAGCACTCAGACAGAATCTCTGAGCTTCAAAGACATGACGGGCCCACACCCCATGTAACTGTCCAAAATAATGTTGGCAAGCTGCAAAAAAATGAAAAATGGGAATTGCATTGCTGTTAGTTCTCATTATAGAAACACAAAAACCAAGTGGCAACACAACATTTATTCGACCATGAGAATACAACATAACTGTCACTTTCCATGGATGAAGCATTTATTGACTCAGGCAATGTAAACACACGTTAGTCTGACACAAAGGGGGTTACAGTGGGGATGGGGGTGCCTTGTTCATTCCCATGAACAGCAAGAGCTTCATCAACTGCCTTAAAGGGGAAGTTCATCCATGTTGCCTTATTTTCAATTGATGAGATTGTAGGTGATCACTCCCAAGCATTTATGTATATTTACACTCTTATGGTTTCTTAAATGGAAATTATGAAGAGAAGATTCACATTGCCTTTGCTTACAATGCATTATTAAAACTATCATTATAATGGATGTAATAAAATGCTACAAAACACTACAAACCCATTCATATTACAAATATGGCAATTTTTGTAAAACAAAAATTAATTAATTAAAAAAAGGAAATCTGCAGAGACATCTAGAATGAGAGTTGACTGCTTAGACACATTTTCATATTGCATTGTGGTCAACGTGTGACAACCTATTTCTGTTGTAACGAAACAATACAGCTCTGGAAAAAAATAAGAGACCACTGCACTTTTTTCTTTCCTTTCCTTTCCAGTTGAAAAGGAAAGTTTTGAGTGAGGAACAGAAGCATTCAATTTGCAGTGGTCTCTTAATTTTAACCCTTCTGTTCCTCACTCAAAACCTTCCTTTTTGACTTTTTTGAAAAGGAAAGAAAAATGTGCAGTGGTCTCTTAATTTTTCCAGAGCTGTATATAGACTGATCAGCCATAACATTATGACCACCTGCCTAATATTGTGTAGGTCCCCCTTTTGCCTTCATAACAGAATTTGGAGTCAAAGTCAACACCTTGAACTCGTTGTTGTGTTCCTCAAACCATTCCTGAACCATTTTTGCTTTGTGGCATGGTGCATTATCCTGCTGAAAGAGGCCAATGCCATCAGGGAATACTGTTGCCATGAAAGGGTGCACATGGCCTGCAACAATGCTCAGGTACATGTCAAAATAACATCCACATGAATGGCTGCACCCAAGGTTTCCCAGCAGAACATTGCCCAAAGCATCACACTGCCTCCAACAGCTTGCCTCCTTCCCATAGTGCATCCTGGTGCCATGTGTACAAAAGAATGCACGCTGTCATTGATGCTAAAGGGGGCAATACACAGTATTAAGAACTAAGGGTATGCAGACATTTGAACAGGGGTCAGTTAATTTTTTTCTTTGTTGCCATGTTTTGTTTTATGATTGTGCCATTCTGTTATGACATACAGTTGAATGTGAATCCCATAAGAAATAAAAGACATGTGTTTTGCCTGCTCATTCATGTTTTCTTTACAAATGGTACATATATTACCAATTCTCTAAGGGTATGCAAACTTTTGAGCACAACTGTATATATTATATAGTTTGTATCTATGACTACATTAAATGGTTATTAGCCTGTGTTAGCCTAAGGTTCTTGTAGCTTGGTTAAGTTGGGCTTCATCAAGGTTTAGCCTTTTCATTAGTACGTTTAAGTAGCCTATAAGCCTAAATCTGAGTTTGGTAAAAGAAGCCAGGTTATGAAATCTATGCACGTCATCTGACTGACGGTGTTATTTACCTTTAATAGGTGCATTTTACACACCACCTTTCCTATCCAAACTCAAAGTGAAATGATACATTGTTCCTGTCCATGGTTTACTTGGTAAGCATATTGATTTTTGTGGTTGTAAATTGGACTGTATGAAGGCCTATTGGAAATGTGTTTATAATAGGTTACTAGGCAGGCATTGCTTAATTGATTATGTGGGTCATATTTCATCCACAGAAATGAAGGCTGTTGTGCCAAAACACAATGTATTGCTGAAGTCAAAAGTGGCATGAACTCGGAACCTAGTCGAATGCAATGTCAGCTGGTGTGGGTCGGGTGTAAAACATAGTGACTAAGGGAAATCAATAATGGTGACAGACACCAAATGTCATGGTTTCATTATTTCATAGATTCATGACTTAATGTCAACCCACTTCGTGGTAGGCCCTCGGGCTAAAGCTCAGGATCACTCATTACTCTAGGTTCTAATTTTGTCACCAAATGGTTAAGTGCAGATAATCAACGGTGGATATTCCTGCCTAGTTTATCGTTTGGCCTTGTCATTGAATTCATTCAGCGTCTAAAAACAGTAATGGAATGGCTCAACCTACGTTTGTCTTTTTTGTTTTGGCCCAAATAATACTGACACTAATTTGTCATGCTGCTGGCTACTATTCTGATTTGTTATTTGGATCAACATTTGCTGATGCTTCGGTTCCACTTTTTGACTGTGCTGAGTACTGTATACAGTTATACAACGAGAGTAAGAATATCTCTCCTTAAATTTCCTCTGTGAGACTAAATGGTTCAAGTGGTCACATGCTTCTGTTTAAGGGAGTCATGACAACATTTCATACTTCAATGTTCATGTGGCAGATTCCTCTGTATGATTAATTTGTTTGTATGATTAATGCATTAGCAGAAAAAGTAAGGAAACTTCACACCTGTGGTCATACTATTGCATTGCATTTGGTGATCGGATGGATGCATCTGGTGGTAATGGAAGTCGTTAGCGCGACCGGATGCAGCGACCGGCAGCGCCACGCCATTTGGAAAGGCCCCCCATCAGCTGTCATACACAATTCAAAACAATTACAGGGCTTTTTCTTTTCCAAAAGGATCAATGTGATTAAATGTACAAAAGAGGCACAGTGCTGGCAGGGGATGTAATAAAAGCTGGCACACGTGTGACAGGAGCGATGATCCTGACTTGACAACCGCACATACCCGTCAAGGAGGACGATGCATCACTTAAGCCCAGAGAGACCCGAGACCCAAGAGAATTCAGTTTCCTAGTTGTTTTTCTTCAGTGCCTTGAAGATACTGCTGTTGTTTTATAGAATGACCAGTGCGAGAGCTTGTAGTGACACTGGCGTCAGACCGACAGAAAAAGATGTTTTCGGCCTGAATACGAATCCATACTGTTCCACTCATTGCTGGATTCCACTGTTAGTGAGGCGTAATCCGTTAGTACATTGTACAGTGACTCCACTAAAAATATTACGGACTGTCTTTTAACTGTTTTATAACATCTGAAGACATTTATTTCCCTCCGAATAAAATATTTCAGCTTACAGTAAGTATCTAATTAAAACTACTTGGGTCTGCAATTCTGTAGAATATAACAGATACCTCAAGAGACCTCCTTTGGCATAGTAATATAGCATTTTCGTTTGCTTGCTGACTCTATATAATGCTATGTTTGCTACAGTAGACATGTATGTGTGTGCGCAGTGCACTGAACATGCTTCCGGGTGAATTACTGCCTTGTGCATATTACACTACAGACCTCCATGCAGGTACCAGAGTCTTTTTTCAATTTCATTTGAATTTGACATGTTAAACAGAAAAAAAACAGTCATCCTTACTGAGCCAATTGGAGGCTGGGGGTGATTAGTTGGTTGTGATTTGAGGGCCAGATGGGCAATGTCACCAGGACACTAGGAGGTTAACACCCCTACTTTTAGGGATCTCCCATCAAGGGACTAACCAGGACCTACCATGTTTCGTTTCAGAGACAATCCAGCAGTGCTCTAAGCAACGTATGCTCTTCATCCCCTCTTAAAGGAGGTTCAATATTGTTTATATGTTGCCTTGTTTTCACTCTTTAATGCGAATATAGCCTGTCTACCGAAATATTTATTTATTTATATATATATATATATATACACATACACACACCGATCAGCCATAACATTATGATCTATGCTAGGTGAAGTGAATAACACTGAATCTCGTTTTCATTGCACCTGTCAGTGGGTGGGATATATTAGGCAGCATGTGAACATTCTGTCCTCAAAGTTGATGTGTTAGAAGCAGGAAAAAGTGGGCAAGCGTAAGGATCTGAGCGACTTTGACAAAGGCCAAATGGTGATGGGTAGACAACTGGGATAGAGCGTCTCCAAAACTGCAGCCCTTGTGGGGTGTTCCCGGTCTGTCGTCAGTACCTATCAAAAGTGGTCTAAGGAAGGAAAACTGGTGAACCGGCGACAGGGTCATGGGCGGCCAAGGCTCATTGATGTACGTGGGGAGCGAAGGCTGGCCTGTGTGGTCCGATCCAACTGACGAGCTACTATAGCTCAAACTGCTGAAAAAGTTCATGCTTGTACTGACAGAAAGGGGTCAGAACACACAGAGCATTACAGTTTGTTGTGTATGGGGCTGCGCAGCCGCAGACCAGTCAGGGTGCCCATGCTGACCCCTGTCCAAGTGCCTGCAATGGGCACGTGAGCATCAGAACTGGACCACGGAGCAATGGAAGAAGGTGGCCTGGTCTGATGAATCATGTTTTCTTATACATTACATGGATGGCCGGGTGTGTGTGCGTCGCTTACCTGGAGAACACATGGCACCAGGATGCACTATGGGAAGGAGGCAAGCCGGCGGAGGCAGTGTGATGCTTTGGGCAATGTTCTGCTGGGAAACCTTGGGTCCTGCCATTCATGTGGATGTTACTTTGACATGTACCACCTACCTAAGCATTGTTGCAGTCCATGTGCACCATTTCATGGCAACTTACAGGACAATTACAATTGGCGTTTGAGTATGTAATTAAAATAAAACTGCCATTTTGAAAGCTACACCCTCCTCCTTCCATGCCTTTTCCTAAATAGGCTTATATTACATTGTTCCGTTGTCGGAATTCTAAACTGACAAACAGAAAACTATTGAGAGACTATTTATCTTTTTTTTTTTTACCATTTTCCGACTTAATCTGCCAACAGCCCAGGCCACTTAGCATTGGTACCCAAATGGTACCCAGGCAAAAAATGGTTCAGGAATGATTTGAGGAGTTCAAGGTGTTGAATTGGCCTCCAAATTCCCCAGATCTCAATTCAATCAAGCATCTGTGGGATGGGCTGGACAAACAGGTCCGATCCATGGAGGTCCCACCTCGCAACTTACAGGACTTAAAGGATCTGCTGCTAACGTCTTAGTGCCAGATACCACAGCACACATTCAGAGGTCTAGTGGTGTCCATGCCTCGACCCGTCAGGGCTGTTTAGACAGCAAAAGGGGGACCTCCACAACATTAGGCAGGTGGTCATAATGTTATGGCTGATCGGTATATATATATATATATATATATATATATATATATATATATATATATATATATACACAGCTCTGGAAAAAATTAAGAGACCACTGCAAAATTATCAGTTTCTCTGGTTTTACTATTCATAGGTATGTGTTTGAGTAAAATGAACAGTTTTGTTTTATTCGTTAATTTACTGACAACCTTACTTCCAAATTCCATATTGTCATTTGGTGTATTTATTTGTAGA
The DNA here is from genome assembly GCA_016801175.1 of Esox masquinongy. NCBI lineage: Eukaryota > Metazoa > Chordata > Actinopteri > Esociformes > Esocidae > Esox > Esox masquinongy. Next base: position 1,227 of record JACXGI010005331.1, on the reverse strand, counting down.
AAATAACAACTGGCAAAAATAACCAAAAAAAGATGCATTGTTTTCAGACCTCAAATAATGCAAAGAAAACAAATTCATATTCATTTTTCAACAAAAAAATACTCATGTTTTAACTTAGGTAGAGTTCAGAAATCAATATTTGTTGGAATAACCCTGATTTTTAATCACAGCTTTCATGCGTCTTGGCATGCTCTCCACCAGTCTGTCACATTGCTGTTGGGTGACTTTATGGCACTCCTGGCACAAACATTCAAGTAGCTCGGCTTTGTTTGATGGCTTGTGACTATCCATCTTCCTCTTGATCAAATTCCAGAGGTTTTCAATGGGGTTCAGGTCTGGAGATTGGGCTGGCCCACAGCAGTGTTTTTTATACTTTTCCAAATTAGATTTGGTTGAGGTAATCACCTAATCAGTACCTCATTAAGTAAAATGAGATGTGCCTGTGTTGGAATTTAACAGACACTGGAATGGAATGGCTGCCATACATGTAGAGATGCTGATTTAAGAAAAATTAGGAGTGGTCTCTTAATTTTTTCCAGAGCTGTATATACTATATATACAGGTGCTGGTCATATAATTAGAATATCATCAAAAAGTTTATTTATTTCAGTAATTCCATTCAAAAAGTGATATTATATTCATTCATTACACACAGACTGATATATTTCAAATGTTTATTTCATTTAATTGTGATGATTAAAACTGACAACTAATGAAAATCCCAAATTCAGTATCTCCGAAAATTAGAATATTACTTAAGACCAAAACAGAAAAAGGAGTTTTAGAAATGTTGGCCAACTGAAAAGTATGAACATGAAAAGTATGAGCATGTACAGCACTCAATACTTAGTTGGGGCTCCTTTTGCCTGAATTACTGCAGCAATGCGGCGTGGCATGGAGTCGATCAGTCTGTGGCACTGCTCAGGTGTTATAAGAGCCCAGGTTGCTCTGATAGTGGCCTTCAGCTCTTCTGCATTGTTGGGTCTAGCGTATCGCATCTTCCTCTTCACAATACCCCATAGATTTTTTATAGGGTTAAGGTCAGGCGAGTTTGCTGGCCAATTAAGAACAGGGATACCATGGTCCTTAAACCAGGTACTGGTAGCTTTGGCACTATGTGCAGGTGCCAAGTCCTGTTGGAAAATGAAATCTGCATCTCCATAAAGTTGGTCAGCAGCAGGAAGCATGAAGTGCTCTAAAACTTCCTGGTAGACGGCTGCGTTGACC